>CAAKHB010006991.1:188153-206585 GCA_901007665.1 Aeoliscus strigatus
CCCCGCCCTGACCCCCCCCCCCCAACACACACACGCTCACAGCACAGATGAATAATACACAAATGGTTGTGTGTATGTGAGCATGCTGTTACACACACTCAAGTTGTGTCTTTTTCCAAATACTTTCCAGCCCTGTTGTATAAATCATCTTTGTGACTTGTCCCACACTAACGATCTGTCCTTACCTCCCTCCTCTTCCCTGGTTTTACTTTCTTTTCAGTCATCCCTCTCTGTTTCTCCCCCTCTCCTCTGTTCCCTCTTTCTCTTCTCATGCAGCATTCTTTGCATTCCTTCTGGCTTCTTAAGGGGAAGGACCCTGCTGGCAGACCAAGGCCAAACATTATTATAGTGCTCTCACTTTCTTTCATCCTGTCTGTCTTATTTTTCTTTCATACTGATCCAACCTTTGCAAACACTTTCTCTTGGGCTATTTCTAATCCTGACATTGTTCCTCTCCAGGCACATCAGTTCTTTGTTTACAGATCGTGTCTGCCTTGAACATAGAGGCTTTCTGAGACCAGTTTTATAAATCAATCACATGAACTTTTATTAGACAACTTCATGTTTGTATGTGTGTTCTGCCATAGCATCATAAAATACGTTTTATTTGACAACACATTTACTTTTCATGTCAAAAATGTTGCTTCAATTCTTATATTTATCATTTACAGATGAGATTCCACTCCACTGGTGGAAACATTTCGATTTTTTTTTCTTCGTATTTGTCATATTTTTCAAGTCAATATCTGGATGTGAATGTATGTCTGACTATTAGTTGCATATTGATTACATGTCTAAAAATGGTTTAATGCATAGTTTACTCAGATACCTACTTTGAGGAATTTGGCTAAATCAAGAACTGTGATGAAAGCTCAGTCGAGATATGAATTCATCATGCTGATGAATACAATATATACTGTATGATGAGTATTACCATACATTTCTCAACTCTGGGTACATTTTCTCTATTTATTAGTGCAATTTGACAACCTTCGTCTGTCTTCAACCATTATTCTGTAAGGATTTCACTCAACTTTTTTTTTAAAAGTTCACTTACTGTGTCAAAAGTTTTGTTGTAGTAGGATTGCGTTTGTGCAGCTGGGTGGCAGCTATGTAGAGCGCAGTGACCACATCCTGCTCCTATAATACTGACTGTCTGACTGAATGTGAAGGTTTTAAAAAGCTGAAGTAAGGCTGAAGTTTTAACCGCGCTGTTTCGACAGGGTTAAATTAGAAGGTATTTGCAGTGAAAAGTTAGTTAATCCACTCACTACTTACAGCTGCATGAATCATTCATTTATGCATTCAGGGAGGGTCAGCTGAGAGCAAGCTCTCTTCTTCCAAAGATGGCCTGATTAAAAAAAAATGCATGAAACTTCAAAGTAAAAGGAACAAATTGAATACACAAGGTGCGGCAACAAGGTCCCTGGTTTGATTCCTGACTTGGGCGTCTTTCTGTGTTTGCATGCTCTGCCTGTGTCTGTGTGGGTTCACTCCAGGTACTCAACTTCATCCCACCTCCAAAAGACGGCCAGGTTACTTACTCTAAATTGTGTGATGATCTGTCTTTACATGTCGGCCCTGTGATGAAGTCTTGTTTACGTCTAACAGATGGCAATGTATGTAAGAGACTTTTGAAATAGCAGGGCAGTGTGTACATAGAGCAGACTTATACAATCCTTATCATGGCTTTCAGAGTATTTTAATATTAATGCTGCAATGGTGAAATGATAACATGTTAGGCACCATATTTATAAAGGACATAAATATGTATTCATAATTGACCAGTGCTGCAAAGAATCAGTATGTGTGTTTGCATGCACTTGTTGGTGCCTGTTGCACTACTTTTCTGTCACCTGGGGGGTTTATTTATAGCTGCCGCTGCTGCTGCTGATGTTGGTCATGTCACAGACACACACAAACTGTTTTTTTGTTTTGTTTTTTGCACACTTAATGTCAGTGCACACATCAAAAGCTCAGGCACATATGTGGCCATATAGTTTTGTGCACCCACACAGACAGGGTTTCTGGGAACAGCTCTGGGTTCCCCGTCAGCACGGAGCCACATGAGTCCACATATATAGACGATGGAGCACCGCTGGCGTTAGACAGACACACACGTCTTGGTTTCAGTATTGATTTGAAACAGCAGTCGTTTACCTGGAGGGGGGGGCATCGCTTCTGTGTGGAAACTTAATCGTTAAAAGTACGTCAAGAAACTCATAGATATACTGTATAAGTGAAACTCATAAGTGACATTTGTTTTTGAAAAACAAAGGAAGCAATACAGATGACAGATGAAAGATGTTTTTTGTTGTTTTGTTTTGTTGTAGCGCCAAAAAAAACCATACATAATCGCATATATTGATATCAGACCATTTTATTTTTTTAATTAATCATATGTGTATATATATATGTATGTATAAAATAATAATTTTACAAAAAATTCAGAAATGTTTCAAGAACAATTTTGGTAATTGATTATTAGCTGTGTATCGGAGATTTGGGTTCTTCGACTTAATGACAGGACACAGTGACTCGCCGTACTGCAGTCTTTGCACCCCAACAACATGGTCAGATGGAGGATGGGGTGATAGTCTGGGTGGGGTTTGAGGTTGATCAAGGAGTGGGAGGGATACAGGGGGTTCTGGACTCCATATTCGGGTGGTCTGAATTATGCATTGGCCGTTTTCAAACACTGCACTCTTGCCTCCTGCGCTCAGATCCAGGACTGAAAGAGTATGTGGACTTCTTATTCGGGTGGTCTGCATCATGCACTGGTCATCTTCTAACGTTGTTGAAAATCCCTTGATCGCACTCTTCCTGCTGCCCACACGCCGTCCCAAGGGTGCTGGGTGCGCAGGGGGTTCTGGACTTCTTATTTCAGTGGTTTGCATCTTGTGCTGGCCATTTTTCAACTTTTTGGAAACTCCTTTGATTGCACTCCTCCCACTGCCTGCACTCAGCCCCAGGGGTGCCGGGTGCACTGGGGGTTGTTTACTCCTTTTTTGGATGGTTTGCATCTTGCTCTGATTCTTTTGCAACTTTTTGGAACCTCCCTTGATTGCATTCTCCTTTTTGTCAGCATTCACATCCGGGCTGTGATTTTCAAGGTGCACAGTTTTGGAGAGTGGAAGCTCCTGCTCCACTGTTGTCTTGCTTTTCCCCTTTCCTGCCTTTGCCTTTGTTGTTCCTTTCTTACTCCTTAGTGTTGAGGCTTTGAGTGGAATCCACCGACGGTCTTGTACCTTGCTTACCTTGAGCTTCAGGGAACTGATTTTGTTTTTGAGCTCCTTCTTCCGACCTTCATACATCAGTTCCTGCAGTTTCAATAATCGCACCTTCTCTATCAACACATACTTCTCTTTGGTTACAGTGTCCAGTGTTTTCCTCAGATTTGCCAATTCTTCATTCACTTGTAACAACCGATGTGCACTCTCTTTCTTGTGGATGCATAATTGTTTGTTAAGTTGTTCATTTTTCTGCTTCATCTCCTTCAGCTCTTCTCTGAGTTTGTTGACTTGCAAAAGCATAGCGATATCGAACCTGTCCATCTCTTTTCTCGTTGTTGTCATGTTGTCACTGGAGAAAACATTTTGGACAGTTGCCTGCAGATTCCAACTGATGCAGTTTTTCCAGGTGGGAAATGTAGGATTATTGTTCCAGAGACTCCAATTTATCGTATTGTGAAGGAAAACTATCGTACACCCGTTAGAAACAAAATAACTATAGTGAAGTGAGCTTCCGTGTCGAGCTTTCGAAGCGTATGTCCAGTAATTCAGGAAGATTTCTGTGACGCACGTAATACGGCTTGCGTCAACGTGTGTTGTGACTAGCGATGACCGTCTGACACCGGTGCATGATCCGACACCAGCTTCTAAGTCTTCGAGGTTGGAGCAGCATTTCCTTTGAACCACAACTTCAAAGCTCACTTTAATGCACAACAAGGCACATGACTGATGACGTATCAAGCAGTAACCGCTTCGGTCGCCTGAGTAACTGCTACAATCACACATTCATGGACTGAATAATCAAATTATCATACATTTGGCTGTTTGCAGGATTATTCATGGCACATCGTACAGAGGGCCAAATTATGTCAGATATAATAATTATCGTACACCGGGCAACACCAAACTGATGACACCTGTGGTACGGACCACTCCTTTTCCCCTCTTGTTTGTAGAAGTTAGTGATGCCATAAAGCACATAGCTGAAGCACCGCCCCCACAGACAAATACACAGACATGATGACATGGTGTGCCGAATACTTGTTTCTGATTGGTTTAAAGCCTCACTTCAAGATCAGTTGTTTTCAGAACGAAACAAGAAAATACATCATGGCCCAGTTCGTTATAATGCCAGCGCTTTAAAATTATACACATTGTCATTGTCATTGTCAACATGGCTATCACATGGTAATTCAGTGAATGAATCAGTTAAAGCAATGTTTACTCTGTTTCAATGTGAAAACAATGTACAAAAGACTCAACCTGACATGATTTGTCTCCACTGTGTTTTTGTCAACAAAACAGTTTATATCTTAAATCTTTTATTACCATTATACACAAGTATGATGTGCAGCATTTTCTCAAACCCCAAACAGGAAAAGAAAACATGAGCAGAAATATGATGAAACAAAAAAGAGATACAGTATCGACAAGGTTTCACATTTATTTCAAGGTTTCAAATGGGACTGAACATGCACATCCTCACTGCCTTGGTGTCATTCAGTCCTGGCTCCGTTGGGCCCATGATTTTATTCGACATAAGCAGCCTCACTGTGGAAACAAAGTTGAGAATTTGCGTAGAAGTTGGAAGGAGCCGGGCCCGGATTGGCTGCAGTGTGCGTCCAATGGGAGTCTGTCAGTCAGCGCAGGAAAACAATAGTCCTGGAGGTCCGTGTGAAGTCAAGGCTATTTTTGGTGGGACCCGCCTCGCAGGCTATTTCTGTCAGCTGGGGAGCAGAGGGTGGGGGCAGGACTTGAGAGGGGACGGACTTTCTTTTTGCAACTTGCCTGCGATAAGTCTCTTTTCCTCATCTCTCCTGTACCGTCTACTGACAAACACCAGCGGATATCGCCTTCTCCTCCAGTCCGCGGTCGTCGCGCAAGGGACGAACCAAGCCGACATTAGCCGGATTTTATGTTCAGCTGAGGGGACCCTTCAAGAGGCTGGAGGGGGTGGGGGGGGGCGATTCTGTCTGACACGGTAGGCGAACCCGGTCTGATGTACGAACACCAAAGTTCCCAAACCGCTGGTTCTTGTTAAATATTGTTTTATTTATAGGGAAGTTTGTGTTTGCTAGCTTAGCGCTTCTGACGGTTGGAACGCCGCGCAGGTGACTTCTGTTTTGATTGCGCGTGACAGTTAAGATCTCGCGAGTAAATAACTTTAGTCGTGATATTTGAACGGTGAACGTACAAATACTCTGTTCATACACTGTTGGGCTTATACGCCATAGTTTCCACAACCAAACAGCTACTGAAGTATCACTGTTTTCGCCGAAGAGAAGGAGAACATGTTGAAGTCGAGTCCACACCCTTTATCATCTTTTTTTTTTTTTTTTTTTTGTCTCAGATCAGTTTCTTGGGTTTTGCTGGTGAGCAGATGTTGGCTAGCATTAGTTCAGCAACACACACACACACACACACACACACACACACACACACACACACACTTCTCATTTTCATTATCCCTATGTCACTGAAGGCCCGTTGTGTATTTGCGTTGGGATCTTCACTGCCATGAAGTCTGACATGACAAGAACTGCAATCAAGTAGCCTGGTTGTCTCTAATTTGTGTCTTGTTTCTAATGACTAAAACATCATCATCTTTTTCCCAAGCTGAAAATCAGTTTAATTTACTCTTTGAATATTTGCCAGCTGCAACTCACCAGTCTCTACTACATTATAACATGGGCATCAGTAGTTATCAGGACATTCTTTTTTTAAAGATTTTTTTTCAAATTGTTAAATATTGAGGTAGTTATATTAATTATCAAGTGTTTGTTTCCACAGATGGAATCTGCACCCATGAGGACTTCATAAAGACAGACGGACAGAAGAGAGAACATAATTCATTCTGTAGCAGGTAAGACTTCACAAAAATGTACAAAATGAAAACTACACTTTTAGGAGTCAGTAGTTGTGTGGTGGTTAATATTTTCACTTGAACCTCCCAATAAAGTTGAGCCACAGCTGTCAGCATTGAAACGTTCCTGTGGAAAAATGCAGCCAGTCTACATAAACTCCCCTCAGGACTGCATGTTGTCGTCTTTACAGTGTGTTTTTTTTTTTTTTTTTTACTGCATAGACACACATAACACACAGGCCTTGTACTCGGTGTGGTGACAGCATTTTTTCCAGTGTGTAGAATGATCTAAGCTCTTTGATTGTCAGAGAACTGCAGCCGAAGTACAGAACAGGTGTTGGCCTAGTTGGAAAGGCGGCTCGCTGTGTATCATGTGTGGGCTCTGACATGTTGCAGCGATTTATGCAGACTTGTAATTTATGTTGTGTCAAAAATCCTCCATAAATGTGTTTAATAAGTTTAAGTTTAAGAGAGAACATTCATTGTTTTGCTGGCTGAATTATAACTGAAAATGTCCACTTAACCATATTTTTGTTCAATGAACTCCACTTTGGAAATATAATCACCTGTGTGCCATTAATGAATTGCAGAAATAAGCATGTTTGCCTCAGTTGTTGGATTTGATTGTGTGTGGTTAGAAAGTATAGAAATACAGGCTTGCTTACTGGTATGAGAGGTTAACACTCATTTCAAGATCAAACTGTAGATTCACTGGGTTATCCGTCCACAATGAGTTTAATTTAGCCTTGTTTTTTTTTTTTTTTTAGTTCAGATAATGTCCTCTACCGCGTGATCAAACTGTGTAGGATTACAATGCATGACTCTGAATGGATGTTGGCGCTTTCTGTGCCAGGCTCCGCTGACTGTGTGCTAACCAAGGACCCGATACGTTTCTGCATGTCTGTGTGTGTGTGTGTGTATGTGTGTCTGTGGAAAAACCTGATGAGGTCATGACCATGGCTGCAAGGTCTGGTTACATTTGTGTTGTCCACGCAGGGCAACTGACACTGTCTCTTTGTTTTTTGTCTTCTGCTCTAATCTCTTTTCCTTGTACGTGCATGTGCACATGCACATAAAATATGAATTCCGATTAAAATCTTCATTCTTGATATTATTTTACCATTATTTGTTATATTTTCAAAACGAAGAGCACGTCGGAGTCATCCTCCCACCTGTAGCTTTCTTTTCTTCTGTCTACGCTTTCTTTGTGTGTCGATGCACAAAGGGACTATTGCTGAAACGCGTAAGCTCAATCCTGTGATACACACAAAAGCGACTTAGAATTTTTATTGAGTTGTTCCAAACACATGAATTGAAGTTGAACACAAATGTACTTATGTATATGTGCACACATGATGCACACATGATGCACACATGATGCTGCATAATAATCAATAATGAACGAATAATCTACTGCTATATTGGTATGGGTAATTGATGAGACATTCTAGAGATATTTCCTTCCTTTGGGCAAACCGAGATATTTGATGGGTCAATATTTGATGATGATGACATTTTTTATTATCGCCAAACAAAATCTGTTCAGGGACAGGAAATAATCGCCAGATTGATCAGTGATGGAAATAACCATTGTTTGCAGTCCAATATATAATGCATAATGTTTTTTAATCTCTTGATTTGTCTTATATACTGTCCTCTAAAGAGGAGACATGATTATTGCAGTAGCTGTAAGAGCATTACGCACCTTACATGTCTTTTAAGGTACAAGTTGGTATTCTTCCACACGACGGGACAGCGTCGACTTTTTGAGCTATTGACGTGTTGCAGTGTGCTTTACCCGTTGTTTCTTTGGAATTAACTTGTTTATAATATATAGTGATATTATATATTTGCATAAAATGTAATAATATTTTGTTTACAGACATTTGTCTCAGGAACGATATTTGATGTCATGTTTTTTTCTGTTAATCTAGCTCAAACCATAAGTGTTAAAAATCACCCACTATTGTGATATTGTGTGACCTAAAGCGATACAAATAACTGGCTCACATTCACTTGAGATCACCGTGGCGACGCCGCTGACATCAGATCTGATGTCTGTTGTTAGCACAGATGTAACAGGATCCCCTCTCATCTGGATGGACTCTCCAGTGGTGTGCATTGCTACCATTTTTTTTCTCCGTATCCTTGTATGTCAGGGTGTTTTGTGTGTTTCATCAGCAAAAATGACAAAACCGAGTTATCTCCCTCTCAGAAATACTAAATGTGCAGTGACAGGCTGCACAGACAGTCAGACTCTTCAGCATCGCTGTCTTGCTGGTGAAATGTCCACAGTATAACTACTACACTGTGACTCAACTGCTTCAAACACATGCTGAACTCTTGCACCGTCCATGACGGCATCATCGGGGCTCCTCCGTGTGCTGTCAGTGATACACTGAGATGACGCTTCGGTGTCGCTGCGAGCATCAACACATTGCAACAACACGCTGCATAGTGTTTGGCACACAGTCATAGTTTTATCCACCATGATGCTGCTAGTTTATCCAACTCCGTGAACTGCTATATAACCACTTGGCTTCCACGCCACATGAAAAGAACACACTTGGCCATGACAAGTGAACCGATTCTTCACGTTGATGATAGATAAACCGTTCTGTCCCTGTTGGGGATTGTATGCGTCACATGCAGACATGTGGCTAAAACGTCAGTATCTGTATCCTGGAGGTATAATTGTATGCATGCAGTAATTTGACCATGCGAAAACTAAATAAGTAGACGTTGACTTTAATTGTACAAATCTGGGCAACGAAACTAACGTGCATAATAATGGCTTGAACTGGGGCCCAAACTGAAAATCGGGGCGAAGTTCAATGCACTTGTCACAAATAAACCATAACCTGCAATTTTTACATAATTTTTTTTCCATTAATCAAAGATGATTATGTTGCATTTACACGTGCTGTTGTGCAGGAAGTTTCCAGCAATCATAAGATTATTCCAAGGCTGTTTCCGTTGCGTCACAATTTTCAATTGTTTGCAGGTTTCTCTGTCAGTGTATGTGGGCCTGTCCATGGCTGTGTGTAATGGATGTGAGTAGATGGATTCAGGTTCGCACTCCTTTTTCCTGCCAGTGTGCGTGTTCCTGAATGTGTGTCCATCCCTGACTGGAGTGTCAAGCATGTACAGGAATTTTAATGTCTTCTTCCTTTGTTTTCTGTGCAGACATCCAATTGTGAGTGTGCATATTCATGAGCCCGGCCTCTTGGAACATGCTGTTAACTTTTACCAGGAAGAGAAACCCAGATGAGAAATAACAGAACATTAAAAAAAAAAAAAAAGCAAAAGCGCACAGGATGACGCGTTAAAACAATTAACGACATAAGAACAAAAATTAAGAGACGGCGGTACGCGTCTGTCAAAATCTATCTTTACATATTTAAAGTATGTTTGAGTAATTTCTGAATTTAAAGATTTTCCTTGGAAGCAGCGTTGACTTATTGAGCTGAAAAGGAAACCTGACCTGATTTACTCTGGTGTACTGGTGTTTTATATTCAGTTGACAACATTTCTTGTGTTAATCAGGGTAGTTGAGCCTCCAACAGGATATGCTGATTCCTACTTATCAGAAGAAAAGGCCTGACTGCAGATAGTTACCTTTTGAAGCTCAGTCTCTCACTACCACACGCTACCAGTGTATCAGTCACCGTGTGTTTTCAAGATTTGTCTTTTCTACCACTGATTTCCAGCAAGATGGTTCATTTCATCTGAAGTCGTGTCCCCTGTCCGTGGAGCGTAATCAATGGTAGTAGAGCAGAAGTCCTGTGGCATTAACGTTTACTTGTATTTTATTAAATACAGTCCACTGTGCGTTTATTGTGGGTTGTGATGATAATGCTGGGTTGATATCTGTGGTAGTTGTGAGATGTGTGTGTTTGTGTGTGTGGAGATAAAGCAGGGTGATCCCTTTGAGTGAACTGTTGTGTTGAGTAGCTTTATCTGTGTTGTGAAATGTGGAGAATGCGTTTGATGTTAAGGAGAGCAGTGGTGTGTTTCAGAGAGAGAGCGATAGAGATGGGGAGAAAGAAAGCATGGAAATGTGTATAAAGATGCGAGTTTGGTTCTGTTTTTATTGTAACAAATATGACAAATTGGTTCATATTTTTCACTTTAGGGCTTGTGACGCACAATAGTCGGGGAAAGTGCTTGAGTTCAACATCTGTAAGAAAGAAACAAGCAGCACAGGAGGGAATCGGTGAAAACAAAGTCTGCTGTATTTTCTAGTCTCCCCAGGTTCCACTGGGAGCGATCCAGTTTGACCAGCACCGTTTGCTACTGAGCAGCTGTATTAGACCAGCTGGAGGAAACGGCCATTTGCCAAAGGGCATTTCCACAAGTACTTGTTCTGTCAGGCGTTTTATAACTCTCCACATTCCAAGCGGGTGAAACATGCAAAAAATATGTTCAGATAATAAAAGAAAACAACCAGCAACTGATTGACAAGTGTTCCAAGTATTGAGATTGACTTCTGAAAAGGGAAGAAAATTTCATCAGTCCAACGAAAGGCCCTTTGACTATTTAGTACTCAACGTTGATATATTTGGAGATCCTTTTTTCCTCTGACTTCACATGTATCTCATCCTGTATTTGGCCCAAACCAATCACATGTGCACACTGCTCTACTGTGGATTTTCACGCAGACTGGGTACCAATTTATTTCATACTCTTTTCCACATTTTTATTTGAAAGTCTCATGCAACCATGAGAAACATTTCCCCCTGGGTTTTTAATCAACAAGCTGCAAAGTGAGTCCAAGGGATCATTTTTCAATCAGACAAGAGTTTTTCCTTGTCTGTTTAGTCATGGTGGCTTCCTGTTCTTGTATTAAATTTCCACGTCATTCCCTGTTAATTCCAAACAAACTAAATAGCACTCAGAGAGTGCAGACATTGGCTAAGGTTTGACACATTCACTGCTTACGCTTAGGGGGCTTTCACACCTACCTCGTTTGGTCTGGGCCTTCAGACTTTTCAGTTTGATCTGAACCAAATTTACAGATGTGAAAGGTCCCCTGGACCATGATCCAGACCAAAGAACTGGTCCCTCCCAAAAGATGTCCAGACCAGACTGAACCACGGTTCGGACTTAAAGCAATATGAAGAGTTCCGGTCGTCAGGCTGCACACGAAGAAGAAAGTAAACATGAGCCGCTGGACACTCTCCTTTCCTGCCAGTGACGATAAAGCTTCCACATGACCAGGACAATCTGAGATAACCAAACTAGACTCCATATTAGTCATGACGTTGCTGCTGTTGCTGATAGTGATGCCATAACAGAATCATTGTCATGATGCGTTTATGCATTTGCCCTCTTTGTTCAGTGATAAAGAGTGCTAACCAGCTAATTTGAGCACTTTGGTGCCGTGTCTACGTCGTATGCATGCCTCCTCCTAGCCAATCAGTGTCCAGTGCAGGGAGACACAGCAGACATCAGTAATGAGGACTGAACGTCAGTAGATCATTTGGTCTGCTGGTATTTGTGCACTGTGAAACAATAACCAAGGACCAAATGTAGACAGTGGAACAAAAACACCAACCTTGGGCTGGACCTTGGTCCCGACTTTGTGTCTGTCAAAGCCCCTGAAATCAAAAGTCTACACGTGATGGACTTGAATTCCCATCCGCAGGGAGGGAGACAAACATGGGCACTAGCATCGATCACTAGTTCTTGTATTAAGACCAGCAAATATGGCTGCATCAATCTTGTAGACATTGCTCTCAATAATCCCTTTGTATTGTGTTCAGGAGCAGGTGGTTTGAAAGAGAGGAACACGAGATGAGAATGTCAGCGCAACCCCCTTGTTGTGTCTGTGTTGTCTACGCAGAAGGTACTGTACTGTCATTTCTCAAGTAGGACAGCGCACCTGGTGTGTCGGCCGTGGCTGGCAGAAGCGTTCAGTGTATGCTATGAATGAATAATTTGCTCTTAAGCTTCTAGCCTCCAGCAAAGTGCAGTACTGAGTCAGGTTAAAGATGACAGGGACTTTTGGAATGTTTATGTAGTATTTGTACAGGAGTTGTATGAGTTGTGTAAATGGGTGTTGCGCTGGCATGCAGAGCTGACAGAATCTCAAAACACCTGTTTTGCTGAAGCAAGGCTGCCTGCTAACCTAGAACTAAATGTAGTCAAAGTCAAAGCCTAAAAGTTTCATCTCTATTTATTCCTCTTTGTTGACGGTCAGTCAGTCTGTTGTTTGGTCTCGTCGACTACTTTTCTGTTAATGCTCAAAGACGTAAAGCCAGCGATCGCCGTGGCACATGCCTAATTTAGGAGCCTCTGGTATCCTCACTTGACCCTGTGAACACCAGCAAAATGTTTTCACTCAAGAGGGTCATCCTCATCGCAGCACACACACACACACACACACACTGTTTACACTTATAAGTATGCACCAGCAGAGCAGCACCATAAATATAGAAATAGTTGGGCGACAGTTGGAGGCGGAGAGGCCTTCACACAGTGAGGTTGTCAGGACATTCGTTGATGAATGGAATTCACAAGCTCACACCATAAACTGAACCTGTTCTAACCTTAAACTTTAACCCCAACCCTTGCTTCTTGAGGAAAAAATAAGGATAATGCGGTGGTTTACAACGACATTAACAAACCACAGTCTGGCCATCAGCTCGGAGAAGACATCCAAACAGTTTGGAATTGGTGTGATGGGTGGATTTTTCAGGATCAAGGAAGAAAACACTGTTGATTTAGTTGATTATCTCCTCCATGGTCTAAATGATTTTCTTTCTGATTATTTTAAAGCTGAAAAAAGTATTTGTACCAAGGCAGGAGTGTCGTTCCTAGTTTAGGTTTTAATAATTCCATTTCTCAGTGGCAGTTACTGCATCATGTTTTCTTTGCTGTTAAGGATCACTAGCTACTGACGGTTGTGTATATGTAGCCAACAAAAGCACTGTCATGATGATCCTCCTGGCTGATGCTTGTGGTTTGTTTGCTTCAGGGGAATACAGACACACGAGTTTAAGTTAATTAATGGAATGATGGCAAAGGGGAAGGGTGAGTGGCTGCCTGGGGCCAATACGTTCATGTATATTAATGAAAACATTTATTTAAAAATTAAAAAGGGAAAAAATGTTTATTGCGCTTAATTTTTCTTTCATTTGACACCCAGTGTGGTCTTCCACTGCTGTAGTCCATCTGCCTCAAGGCACATTTATCTGCATACCTGAGTTAGTACAAGTGGATATTTGACTTATTTTTGCCTTTCTATCATCCCCTAGTCCTCAGCCCCCCCTCTGCTTAGCCCCTGGTGGTGAAGGGTGCATTGTGAGGAACTTTCTTGTCTTGATGTCAGTGGCCCCCATCTCTTCCTTTGGTCGGGCTATTATTCCAGCAGGGTATCTGATTGCAGGCGGGGTGTAGGTTATGTTGGCCTGGATCTGGTTCCACACATTCATCTGAGTCCTGCCTTATTTGGCGGTCGGTCTGTCGGTCTTTGAAGGTTCTCAGTCATCCAGGTCATGGTATCTTGCTGGGTTACTTCTGGTAAACCAGAAGTCCAGTTGCCTACGATTTAACCCAGCAAGATATTTGTCTGTCATTGGCCTTTTTGTTTCCTCGTAGCTCCCATTTGCCTGCAAGACCCCAAGTTATTTGTGACTGTTCTGCACATCAACTCGGTCAGCTCTGCACATTTTCCTCTCTTAGCTACAATCGTTGCATGACAATCATTGCTGTAGATCCTAGTGAGCTTGATGCAATCCATGCAGAGGAGGGAGCTGATGGCTGCCCCACCTAGCTCTTTGTGAGGATCTGACCGAAGGGGTTCAGGCCATTGAATTATCCTCCCCAGACCCATTTAGTTCTTGATGAAGGCTCGACACTCTGTTCATGCATTCCAGTACCCACATGGCATTGAGTCATCGGCTTTCTCATCAGTGACAAAAGCTTCCAGGTTTTGCCGAGGCAGGTTATAGTCCCGTAGTTGGACGCTGTGATGAGGCTTGTGCAGCAATTTATTCATTTTAATTATACATTTATCTGTACGTCATATCGTTTCTTTATGAAATCATTTGACACATATAACAGAGGACGTCCTAAAGAAGATTGAGGTTGAGCACATGTTTATTTTCATTGTTTGAAAACTTAACTACATTGGCTATCTTTGTTTGATTTTTGTCACCCATTAGAATACTGTTGGGGGGGGTCTGATAAAAGACAGATGGACAGCGCCCAGAGTGAAGAACATGTGATCCTAACTGTCAGTGCTCAACTATTCTTAGAGATCCTGTGTTGCACAAGACTCATTAGGCAACTCTGGAGATCTTTTTAGTGAATTCACCCTCTCACGTTGTGACAAGTAAAATGAGAACTGCCTCACGAGAAATATCAGTCTGAAATGTTGTGCTGGATTCAGTTTGACTGTCAGGTGTGAAATTCCATGCCACCGCATCCTTCACTTAAGTATAACCATACTACAGCTGAAAGGAGCAGTGTTCAAAAGGTCTTTCTCAAGAAGTGCTGACTAAAGCCAACAGATAAGGTACACCTCACACCAATGTTAATCGTAAACAACTAAACAGGTTTTAATACAAAACATACCTTACATATCTTACTCAGGTTACAACCAGTGCTGGAAGTGCTTCCTTTGTTCCTCAGTGTGCTGCCACCTGTTTCTCTGTGCCGGCACTTTTCAGGTTCACAGTGTATTATTAGTTTGTAGATGTGGATTTTCTATGTTCTTTAGCTGATTGTTTCAAAGTTTTTGATGGTAAACATAAGGTCGCTCCGATGTGGTGCAAGGACAGTGCGACACATATCAGCTGTCTATACAACATCAACATCAGAAACACACAAAGGGCGAACAACACGCCTTTCCACAGTCGTCTTCGGTTAACAAACCACAAATTACTATGCCCATAGGCACACTGGAAAAATGTATGTTATTAAACACTCCCAAGCACACGACACTGAAATCTGCAGCAGCCAGGGGTTCTATGTGACTTAACTTACCTCTTGACAAATCATGTAAAAGAGCTCACTGGAACTTCTTTGTTTTCCACTTTGAACGCTGAAAATAGTACATAAGAGAAAGTACCACTGACTGGACTGTCAATAGTTCACTCAGTAGTTCTCTGTGCCTCTCTCAGAGGTGTGTTTTTAGTTATTCAGTGAGTTGCCTTCAGGGCCAGTGTTAGTCATTAATCTGAGTTGCCGATAGATGTCAGAGCTATCAGTTTGATTTTACCCACGCACTATAAGGAAAGAGAACTGTGATTGCATTTGTTTGTGTACAAGAGAGAATTAAAGCTTGTCAATGGATATTGGTTGGAGTTTTACTGTGAGAACATCTAGAGAAGTATGTATTAAAGTTAGCAGACACATTCCACAGCAGTATCACAACAACAGCAGGGGGAGAAGAGGGGAGGAAATAGGTGTCTAAACTCAGCTCTTAAACAGGAAGCCACCCCGGTTTACTCATTGTTGTGTTTTTATAGACCTGACTTCCTGCTGGCTCGACCACCCTTGTTATCACAGTTACAATCCTGATTATTAATGGGATGGATTACAAAGATTCTGTAACTGCATGTGCTATTCATATAATAGTATAGAATTGATGCTTCGTTTATTTAGTTTCATCCTTTCATTTAGTGCCTGATACATGTGCTCTTGTCATTCTCTCATGTTTCTATGCGACTGCTGTGTGATGAAAATGATCAAGACAACAGTCTGATTGGTCGGACAGCAACAACAAATAGGGACTGAAGAGAGGGAGATGAAAATGGAGTTAAGTTCAGCATTTAGTTGAAGAAAAGAGGATGTGGCTAACAATAAAGAGATGACTAGAGGGGAGTGGACTCCATCTAATTATAGATCCAGCTAAGGCAGAAGTGCAACTGGGTTTTCACATTGCCAGCTATTTACAAGACACATGAGTACGGCACAGGTACGGCAAGGAAAATAAGTATTCACCGCATCATCATTTTCCTCAGTAAATATATTTCTAATGGGGCTATTGACATGAAATTGTCACTTGATGTCGGTAACAATCCAAGTTATCCACGCATACAAAGACATCAAATCATATATGTCCATAAATTACACTTACACCTCAGCAATGCATGTGACTAGCTGCTCCCCACAGGAGGCGTCTGAAGCTTCATTAGTATTTAATGCATTTCTGTACATGCGTTTGTTCAACACTTTGGCCCAGTGTCGTTTCACTGTGTCACACAACTTAATTTATGGACATGTTGTTTTGATGTGTGGATTACTTGGGAGGTGCCTGTGACTAGAGTTAGTCGTGGGTGTGCTTGTGTGATATTAACATTGTCTGTAACTAACTCGCACTTGAAAGCTACTCTGGTACAAAGAGAGTCTGGTGTACTTTGGGCTGGCTGTGTGTGTGCGTGCGTGCGTGTGCATGTGCGTGTGTTGGCCTTAAGTCCGTATTTTGCAGTGTATTTTGTTCTTGCTCACCGACGTGCACCCTGAGGTGCCGAGTTTATCTCCTGAACCTAGCTGTTTCCTTCAAAGATGCATTGTGAAATCGGTGCACACACACACACACACATTACTGTCAAAACAGGCAAAAAAAGGTGTAACTATATTTGGATATGTGACAAACACCAGTGTTGTTGTCTGTGCATTTGGTTGTTGACTTTGTGCAGCTCGAGTGTCGCTCACTTGTGACGTTACATTGGCTGTGAGCTCTCCTTAGCTGTGCAGGTGGACTAGACCTCTCTTTAGATTTAAGATTGCTGACCAACTCACCTTTCTTGTCATTTTGACTCAATTTTCCATGTTTTCTCCTTAGTCTGTCTTGTCTTCTTGTCATCTTCATAATTTCTGTTTGCAGCGTCACTATTATGACACACTGCTTTTTTCCTGCCCCGTCTTTCATTCTGCCAACATGTGAATTCCAGGAGACAGTATGAGGGGAGCATGGATTACAGAAATTAGAGACGGAGAGAGAAATAGTGATTTCCTGGACTTAACCTGCATAACCAGTCTTTGTAAAAACAAAATAGAGATAATAATCAATACAGTCTCACGTTGTCTCTCTTTATGTTTGTCTGTCTCCTTCTCTCTCACACCGTCCTTCTCAGTTCAATTCAAGACTATTTGCACAGGCCAACTTCACTAATTACTATTGTCCCATTGGACTTTGCAGTGTGCACAATACAGCATCCATGGTCCTTAGACCCCCCATCAGGGGGTGATGTTGAAAGAAAACTGGAGAAGCCATCATATGCAGCCAGATGCTCTCCTTGCACCATATTTGTCTATCATCTTTCACCTCTGTAAGATGACAGACAAATATGAACAGACATTGGTTTGGTTAATTGCATAATCAGACAAATCTATCCATCCTTTTATTACATCTATCTATTTATTTATTTATCTGTCTATTTAGTGTTTTTCCTTAAAAGGCAAATACTGTGCAGAGTGTTGCGCTGTGCATTCCGTGCCAAAAATAAATCCAACAATTACAATTCCTGATCCTTTAAATGCATTTTTCTTTTCATGAAAATAAAAAAAATAATGCTCACCCTAGCAAAAAGGTCAAAACTTTGTGTGTGTGCTTTGTGTGTGTTATTCTAGTTTCTTCTCAGTTCTATTGACTGTCCACATGAAATCAACACAGAAACACAACCACAGAATCTAGATGTAATTTGTGTTGAGTCAGACATAGATATTTAAGTGAACTGAAAACATTACAGCCTGACATATTTGGTCTGACCAAGGAAAAATGGCTGCAGAGGGAATAAATGTGGTCGCAGAGTTCCATGTACTATAAACTATAATTTATACTATAAAGCACCACAATATGGTCATGTATCCTACATGCTATAATCACTTTGCAATGACCTCAACCAACCACTTTCCCCCTGGACTCTTATTAAGCATTGTCCTATATCATGTGAATGTAACACAAAACAACAGACCTAAACCATGCATTACGGAAAGAAGAATGCAAAAAATCAAGCACATTGAGAAGAGCATTCATGTGTGATGACGTAATATTGGGTAATTCATCATCTACTTTTAGCCATAAATGAATAATTTTATTATTTCTCATTCCAATATAGGTCGACTTCTTTGAGGAAATTTACCAAAGCCAATGATTCCGTGATTTATTTCCCCACAGATTCATTTTTGCTCTTTCGTTTGAAATTTCAGTTTTACATTTTTGCAACGATGTAAAGCGTTGAATATCCTTTTATGTAAATAGTCCCTGTATAAACTGGAAGTGATGTCATTGAGTTACGTGGGTGTGTGTCTGTCTGTCTGTGTGTCTGTGTGTGTGTGTGTGTGCTTGCGCTTTTCCCTGAAGAAACAAAAGGCCTAGTGTAGGTA
>CAAKHB010006991.1:213225-224702 GCA_901007665.1 Aeoliscus strigatus
AATGGCAGGAGTCTGTACACTGTGACCACAACTTTAATTTGCAAGTAAATTACTACAGGATTGGTATATAAAGTCATTCAAACTTATCTTTTCCCACATTAGTAGTTTTATATAGTAACATTAATGTGAGATTTGTAATCTTAATTTATAATCTTAATCATAATACTATATTCTCTATTTGTCGGTCTGTTTCTCAATAGTTCCAGGCCTCGACTCTGTTCCACTGCAGTTTGTCCCCCAGTTGGATCATCTGTCTCCAGGAGGCGCTCAGGCCCACAAGCCCCTGAGCAGGACACGCTCAGAGCCCCTCCCTCAGAGCCCCCGGACCCTTCACACACATCTTCTCCAACAGCATCACAACACACAACTGCTGGAGAGACTCAAACAGCAGACTCACCTTGGCAAGGTATGAACACAACCGGATCTCTGGCCATGAGCATGATCAGTAACAGTATTTGAAGAAATGCTTTTTCAAACAGTTTCTGGCCAGTTTGTAGCATTTTAAACTTTTCTCCTCTTTCTACTGATAAAAGTCCCAACCACTGATTAGCAGTCTGTTATTGATGGAAATCTACATATTTGAAGAGCTTTGGCTACAAAATGATGTCTTCGCAGACTGGCAGAACACCAAAATAGAAATGTTGTGTTTATATGTGTACTGGTTCCAGTGCTGTGTTGTTGTACGTTGCTGACATTGTTAACTAGTTATTGGAGATGGTTGACAGCTCATTATAAAGGTGGTTTTACCAGCACAGTACATCATGGAAAAGCATCTGTTTAGTCAAGGAAAGTCAGTTGTTAACTGGACATATTTGACACTGAATGAAAACAACATGGCATCCAATGTTCTTTGCAAATAAAGTTATTTTTTTTCCTCCAAAGAGCAAACAGTGAAAAAATTATTTTTTCATCAGTGTCATATTGAATGTAAAAACAAGACTATCATCTGTTGTAAGTGTAATTTTATTCACATGATTTTGTTGTATCTTTGTATTCGCAGCTTATGTCCAAGTCCAGTGAGAAGCCCAGACTGCATCAGATCCCTTCTGAAGACATGGACTCAGAGGATGGGGGGGCGTCGCCCTCAGAGCCAGCTTATCAGAGCAGAGGGAGGGCTGATTCTCTAAGAGATGTTGAGTCAATTGCATCCAAGAGTCATGAAGAGCAAATTAACCTGCAACACGCACTCATACTAAACCAGGTGAGAAGAAGATGCATTATATTCCCCAGCGATGCAAATATATAGAAATGATCTAGGTGGCATCCTAACATTCCTGCTTGTGTGATTCTAGCTGCCTTTGCATGCTCCCCTGCAGCGGTTAGACCCGTAGATATCGTCCACTAAAATGACACCTAGTTTTCCGTCTGCTGTGCCCCTGATTCCATGTGAATTCAGCAATACTCAGCTTTACCTCCTTCTCTTTTGCTCTTCATATACCCTTTTCCTTAAACCTGATATTTTCTACCTTCCTTAAAAGTATTATGTCCTTTACTTAACTATTAACTTAACAATTTCCCTCACTGGATAGACAAAAACTTTCTTTGGCTTTGACACCTTCTATGTGTCCTCCTATGTCCTTAAGCATGTAGTTTGTTGTCTTTTGCAGGCAGTGCACTTTTATTTATTTTCCCACTTTTCCCTCTTTATTGTGTTGTTTAGTGTGTTTTATCTTGTTACGGAGAACTTTGGAAACGTTGTGTTGGTTAAAATCGTGCTATATAAATTAATTGGATTGGGCTGGATAAAGTATCTATTCATGGAACCATCTGTTCATCTGTTCCTTAAAATTTGCATTTTTTTCACCGATGACATTTACTTCTTGTCACATTTACATTTGGTCTTCATTTTATCTTTCTCCTTTTGTCTATAGTCGTTGCTATGGGAGCAGCAGAAGCAGCTGCAGCAGCTGCATCGGCAGATGGAGACCTTGACCGTACCCATGTTGCACACCAGCGGATCAGGTGGGGTCAGTAACAGTTTGGGTGTCCACCGCCCACTGTCGCGTACACAGTCGTCTCCTGCATCAACCTCTCTCACGCTGCCTGAGAAACCTCTGAGCCTGACTGCACAGGATGCCAGCAGTAAACCAAGATTCACCACTGGTCAGTCCAACTTGTTTGAAAGGAACATTGAGATGATGTTTACCCAGCATTGTTACAAAGATATATTAAAAAAAAAGTCTTGACGCACCTGGAACAAAAGTGAGGTTGTAAATGTGTGTGTGTGTATGCAGGTCTGGTGTATGATTCTCAGATGCTGAAGCACCAGTGTACATGTGGAGACAACAGCAATCACCCAGAGCATGCTGGGAGAATACAGAGCATCTGGTCCCGACTACAGGAGAGAGGTCTGAGGGGACAGTGTGAGGTAGGACATGTGACACTGCTGGGGAGTAAATAGTTACATCCAACAGCGGTATGTAATTTAATTACAAAATAAACACAACTGAAATTACTTTATCACATTACTGGAGACAAATGTGTCATTAAAGTACAGTACTAATGGAAATATTCATGATTTTAGTCTGAGTTACATCGGAATAGTTTCTGCAAAGTCCCAGTCTACATGCTTGATATGATTTTTGTAGCTTTGCCTTTTTTTTTACCTGTTAACTTTTTCCTGCAGCGCCACCTGTCTGCCAGTCGATTTGTCTCTGGAGCAGGCGCCTAGAAATGTTACCTGACACCAGAAAGTTTAATTTAATAGGCAAAGCTATGCAAATATTTAAAGTGATAAAGTAATCTGAGAGAAAGAAATAGGATAATATTTTTATCCCTATGAATGAATGTTAATGATGCTAATTGATGTGTTTGGTGAGTTCGACAGTAAACGTTGATGCTGCTGTAAATGAACCCACATCTCTACAGTTGAGAACATTCATTCAACATTTAGAAAAGTAATCAAATGGAATTAGTCACATTTCTTTGATAACGTCCTTTCAGTAGTCACAGACTAATACATTTTAATTCATTGTAACCAATTACATTCCACTCCATTCTACATTACACTTTCTAACACTGCAAATGGGCACATACAGATACACACGCGTTAGTGTTAGTGCAGAGGTGTTGAGGCGCACCTCTTCCAAAAAGGAAGTGACACTCATATTATACATCGTCTCAACAGGAAGGTCTAATGACCATTTTGCTTTGACAGAGCATCCGTGGCCGTAAAGCCACTCTGGAGGAGCTGCAGTCTGTCCATACAGAGCGTCATGTGCTGCTCTATGGCACCAACCCGCTCAACAGGCTCAAACTGGATAACCGCAAACTGGCCGGTAGGTTACACCTTTGACCAGAGGACTTGAGGATTTGTTGTTGTTGAGCTGTAAATTCAGATAGTTAAGTTTATGCTTTCTTCTGAATTGAATGTGGCATGAGGAGGATTTTCAGTTTTGTTGTACATTGTTGATGTTTAACAAACAATTGGAGACTAAATGTCAGAAAATGTTCAGGACAAATGTGTAAAGCAGAGATGATCATGTAATGGTCATGTATCATGTGTTATTTGTCATATATAAATGTCATTTCATCTCAATTTGATTTCCACAAATACATGTAGTTCTTCTTTTTTTATTAGTCAAAAATTACTATGTTTAAAATAGTGAATTTCAATGAACATTCTTTATTGTTCCCACAGGAATCCTCTCTCAAAGAACATTTGTGATGCTACCGTGTGGGGGCGTAGGGGTAAGAGAAAAGATAAATGCACACACACACTCACACAAATATGCACATGCACACGTCATACATACGACTACAGCTGATGATGACACATATACGCACAATACACAGGTGCTGAATTGATGAAATGTTTCAAAGAACAGTAACCAAAGCAAGTCAGAAGTAGAGGAAAGACACAGAAAAAGAGAGATATTAAAGAGGAAACGACAGCTGGTCTGGCCCAGGCTGACAGTCCGTATCCA
Organism: Aeoliscus strigatus; assembly: GCA_901007665.1. Lineage (NCBI taxonomy): Eukaryota > Metazoa > Chordata > Actinopteri > Syngnathiformes > Centriscidae > Aeoliscus > Aeoliscus strigatus. The sequence goes on from CAAKHB010006991.1 coordinate 217,152, forward strand.
ACCATGACAAGTCAGACTAATGAGAACAGCATGTCCACGACCAGGGATAAAAGAAATACCTGGAATTTCACTGTCTGTGCCAGATGGACAATAATAACAGTTTGTGAACAAACAGCAAAATGGAAAGAAAATTCCCAGGAAATATACTTGAAACAGGTCAGGAAGAAAAACATTTGCAGTCTCAGCTGCAGGCGTTTGTCTCGTGTCTTACCTTCCAGAGACTTCAGAGAGGAAAGGTCGTATAGTTCCAGACGTATCGATGCAGTGGGTAGACAGTTCTTTTTGATTCTTTTCACTCACCGGGACTCCATGTCTTTTGATTGGCAGGTTGATAATGACACCATATGGAATGAGTCACACACCTCAACGGCGTCACGCATGGCGGCCGGCAGCGTCGTTGAGCTGGCTGTGAGAGTGGCCAAAGGTGAACTGAAGGTGAGAAGCTCACACCTGCATGCTAGAAGTTTGCTTTGGGGGCAGAGGTCAGTTTTTAATCATTTTATCATCAGACTTGCTTTCATGTCTGTTGCAAATATTTGGTTCACTGACTAACTGTTCCCCAAGATATATGACTGGAGAGTATGGACGCAGTGTGACTGTCAGAGGAGTCTTAGAGCCAATAAACATTTCAACACATACAGAAATGTGTGAAAGTTTAACGCAGGTGTGGAAACAATTGTTATAAAGCAACAGGTGGTCACATGAAATTTCAGTTTGGTTTAGATTTCTCTTCTGTTCATTCACTTTATCACTAAAAGTACATTTTATACACCCTTTTAAGCATTATTTTTATATAGACAACTTTGGCACAATGCTGAATACATGTGCATGTCTTTTTCTTTAAATAACTCAGAAATGATTAACAGACACATGAATGTGCATTTGTACTTCACATCAGGGGAGCTCACCCTTATGGACAACATTTTCCATAAGATTAGATTCAACATTTGCTTCCTGCTCTTTGAACCACAAACAATTAACCGAGCCGCACTGGCACTGGCGATGATGACGTTTTAATGACTCAGTTTCACATTTTTTGTAAATTGTTTTGTGGACGAACCAATGACTCATGTTAAAGTCATGCATTCAACCCTTGAGATTGTCACTATGAACTTGAACTCACTGTCAGAGCTATGAACCTACTTCAAACGCCTGTCAGACATTCATTCAACTTGAATTCCTCCAAATTCTCGATCTTTTATTCATAATGGTTGAATATATTCACAAATGGCAAAAGTCTTCATTGCTCACAGATGGTATCTCATCACGCCAAATGTCATGAGCTATGAATTTGCATTTTAAAGATACATTCTGACTGGACTCCCCAAACAAGAAAAACAGGCAAAAAACAATAATTTCCACCCTGAAACCATAATTGCTTAATGGAATTTGATTACTTCTATTCGTCTACAGAGACAAAGGAAGCAATGTTCTGTGACCTGTTGTCCCATAATGATATATCGTGACAGAATTATCACAATCACATGATTTCATTTATATCAAAATCAGCTGTGGTGATTTCAAGCTGCCCAGATGCTGATGTACAAAATTCAAAGATCATCAATCTGATTAATGATTAATTAATGCTTTCTCCACACAGAACGGCTTTGCTGTGGTCAGGCCGCCAGGACACCATGCAGACCCCTCCAATCCCATGTAAGTGTGTGTGTGTGTTTCTTAAATTCTTTTATATTTAAACAAGAAGACAATGTGTGTGTTGGTGTGTTTGCAGTGAGAAAAGTCCAGTAAAAGTTTTACTCATAACCTTTGTCGTTTTGGCCACAGTCAGTAAACAGCCCAAACTGTAAAATTAGGACTTTCCAGTCCCCCTAATGCATGTTAAAGTGAAATCCACTGTCTCTGTAGGGGATTCTGCTACTTCAACTCAGTGGCCATCGCTGCCAAGCAGCTCCAGCACAAGCTCAGCGTCAGCAAAATCCTCATTGTCGACTGGGTAAGGATGTTTTGTTTTGTGTTTTGTTTTTGTGTTTTTTTGTTTTGAAGTTTATATCGACAGAATCCCACTGGAATATTTCTCATATGTGCATGCCACTAGGATGTTCACCATGGCAACGGCACCCAGGAAATCTTCTATAGCGACCCAAGCGTTCTCTACATCTCACTTCATCGCTATGACAATGGGAACTTCTTCCCTGGCAGCGGGTCGCCCACTGAGGTGGGTAACAGAGCCTGATGGTGGTTAATCATCTGACCTACAGACTGAAGGAACCAGTGCTGCGCTTAACTTTCAGGTGGGGTCGGGGGCAGGCGAGGGCTTCAACGTGAATGTGGCGTGGACAGGAGGCCTGGACCCACCCATGGGGGATGCCGAGTACCTTGCTGCATTCAGGTAGAACTACTTTTTAAACACTGAAATACAATCTGGTAGAAAACTAGCAACAATTGAAAGACAGACTTTAAATGACAGCGCTCGACATTCCATTTCAGGAACTGACAGACCGTACTTACGATATAAATAACTCATACAATTTAGAAATCCTGGACTGGAATGCTTCAGTGTTCTTTTAGTGCCTGTCATTCAGACATAGCCACAGTCACATTTGCAGTTCTTCCTCATCAGTGGATCCTGAATAATGGTGACTGGTGGTTTAAACTTAGAGTTTGCTCACGTGAGTGTTCAGTGAGTGGGTATCCATTAGAATACTGAGGATGAGCTAAAAGTGGCACCAATACCTCTGTGCTGTAATTTATTTCATGGGTTTCACTTCACTCTTAGTTTTCTTGATCAGGACATAGGATCACTTCCACTTTTCAAACTTTCCCTTTACTTCAAACTGAATCACAATGACCAGAAGCTCAGCTTCACTGTTCTCTGACAATGACAAGTCGCCCTGTCTATTCCAATGACTTTATCAATGTGATGCGACTAGGTCCATTTGATTGATGTACGAATCAAATTGAATCGATGACAGTGTAATCAGGATTATTTCCCTAAGTTACTCTATTTTCTTTGCACATTTGTCTCCAGGAATGTAACTGATTACAGTTTGTTGCCTGACACCACGTACCTCCTGTACATTTAGTGATCTCTTTCATTTGGGCGGCATGTGTCTGGCACTCCATGTGCAATAACCTCTGATGTCTGACAGTAAACACTCTGCAGATCTTGTGTTTGACAGATTGTGAACCACTACTTCCTGCCGGTCGGTTGGATAATTGTTACTGGTGGGTGTTTGGCACTAGTTAAGTTTCAGTAGTGTGGGCTTTCTGTTTGTGGAGACCAGAGAAAACTGGCAGCCTGTGATTGTTTAAAAACGGGCACAGTAGGAAACCTGCAGACACAAGGGCTGATGCCACACACATCTACACAGACATGCACGTGTTTACAAAGTGTCTGTAAGCACGTGTTGAAACCTGTGTGGTTTCTGTTATTACTCGTCTGGAGTGTTTATTTAAACCTCTTCCTGTTTTTTGAGCGTTTTTTGCATGAAAAGGCAACGTCCTGGGGCCAGATTCACAAAACATTCTTAAGACAAAAAAATATTCTTAAAGAGTCAAAAGAGTTTTTCCTAACTTCAATCTTAAGAGTAAAAAAAGAGAAAAAGTGATATTCTTAAATAATGTTCTTTTTTTCCTGAAACTTTCTTTTTAAGTTTACTCTCCAGAAAAAAAACTTATGAATAAATGGTACTCTTGAAAATAAAGTGCTCAGAATATATCATATTTTTCAACAAATGTTGACAAGAAGGTCTTAGCTGCAGCTCCTCTTAGATTCCCCTATTTTTGTTTAATTGGTGTAGGGTCAAGAGCCTCTGTTTCATGTCTGTCTCCATCTCTTTTGCCCACCCTCGTTCTAATTTTCAGCTGGTATTCCCATATTATCTATCTCTCCTCCACCATAACCTCAGGTTCCTGCTATGAGATGTTATGTGACCTCTTCTTGTCTTTTTTCATGATTAACTGCGTGACTGTTTGAATGTTTATTCATAGGCTCATGTAATGCATATGAATTTGTGATGCAGGATTATTTGAAATTCCTATGTAAAATAGTAAGTAAGCAGGTAAAATAAAGAAATTCCGAAGATTTGAGACTGTTCTTTAAATTGCACTTAAGAACTTTCTTACGAACTTGTTAATTTAGATCTTAAGATCGTGAATCGTGAATAATTGTGAATCTGGGCCCTGGTTCTAAGGTTGTTGTCCTGCTGAAGTGTCCCTCCTTTGTGCTGTTTATTTTAAAAGACTGGAAAACATTTAATTATATAAAGATGCATTGTTTTATAATCCCTTACACAGGGATGACAGAATTGTGAAAAGGTAATGTTGAATTGCTCTCAAAGCACCTGAGGTACTGTGTGACGAACAGTAACTACATACAGAATGGCCAGTGTGACCAGAGCCGTGTCCCAGTTCTGAGCCAAAAAGGAGACGAGCGAGACCAGAGCTGAATGAATCAAAGCCGTCTCTGTGTTCGTAAAACATCCACCGTGTCCACAAGCTTTGAGCGAGATGAGGTTGTCCACCAGGCTGTGATAATCAATCGCAGATGTGGTTTCTCAGGAAAAAGGCAAAAAATTAACGTTTTAAAAACGGGCCTTCAAAGAGGCCACAGTTCCAGCTATGTAAGGTGACTATATCATATGTCATATCACTGATCCTAAAGTGAATGTTTAATGTTGAAGCATCGTGAGATAACTGTCGTATTGATTTGGCACGATATAAATCAAATCTGACTTGACTCATGTATTAATGTATTATATCCATGTGGCCAATCCCAACTTCTTACGGATCACAACCAGAAAATCCAATTTTTTTTTTTAACCAGATGCAGGCCTAGAAATAGTTTTCTTCCTGTCAGGAAATGATTCAATGCAACTTTTCATGGCCGATCATAATGTGTTTGTCTGTGTGCTCCTAATTTACACTTTGTCACATTTTCATCTTTTACCCCTCACTCTCACCCGCATGTGTTTCCATCTCCTCAGCGGCCCCCCGCCCCCTGCCCCCCACCCCTCTCACCCCCACCCTGGTCGACCCCCTTTCCTCTCCCGCTCGGATTGATCTTTAATAAGCGTCCGCCCTGCCTCCATCTTTCCATTAGTTTATCTGCACTTACTCTCTCAGGGGGGAGCGTGGCAGCTTTTATGGATCCACAGGGGAGGTGGGGTTGGTTTTTGCGGTTACGTGTGGGGATGAATGAGGAGTGTGTTCATGCTGTGCTTCATATCCCCGTGACTGTGATAAAGTTTATGTCGGCTGTATGGATCGACCTTGACTTTCCAAATGTAACACAATCCCGACAAACATCCATGGATGCGTGACACCGAAAAATGATTTCTGACTCACGTTTATATAAACATGAACATTCATTGGATGTCTGTGTTTTGTGTATGTGCGTGTGTATTCCCGTACTGGAATGTGTTTGTGTGTTTTATCTCTTTGCGTCCTCGTTTTAGTCCATGAGCTCATGTTGTCCATCTGCATGCAGTCATGACAGCAGTATGTGTTTGTATATGCATGGTGGGAGAGTGTGTGTGTGTGTGTGTGTGTGTCTGGGTATGTGTGCGCGCACGCACAAAAAAAGTAGGGAGGGAGGTCTCCAAAGTCCCCAGGCAGAATAATGAAGGTAAATGGATCCCAGATGGACTGTTTTCCTCTTTTTCCCGTGTTGTCAATGACGTGAGGAGAGTGACAGGCCTCTAATGGGAAACAGACTCACACACTCCGACTTTGAACTCCGCCGACAGCTTCGAGCTGCACAGTCCAGCCTCTCCCCGCTTTGGGAAGCACGGCTCTTTTCCCAAAAACAATAGCATTAAGAAATTCTTCATCTGTTTAAATCATCTCCATGCAACTCGAAATAGATTTCATAAATCCAGTATTCTCTACCCGGAGTACACGTACGTTCATAGCATTTCTACTGCTTTATCTTGTTTCTTTCCCCACTTGAATTCAGTGTGTGTTTGTTGCACTAAAGCTCTTCCAGCCATTGTGACTCTTGCCGTTGGGCTTATTAGTAAAACTGAGCGGACTGGAATGAGAGTTGCCCCAGTTGTGTTTTGTTTGCGTTGTGTTTTTTTCAGCTCGCCCATTCTGCTGCTGTATGGGAACAGTATGTACGTGCCAGCGTTTAACATTGACGGTAATCTCTAACGTTAGAAATAATGTTGCCACAGGTCTACGTATTAACAATGTGAGCTTTGTTTAGCTCCACTTTTGTTCAGCTTTCGGAAATACAGAGCGTGTGTTCTGCTGCGCGGCCGTGTTTCCACGATCAGCTGGAACAGATGAACCAAACTCTTCCAGTAGCGGTGTGAATGTACCTGTCGATTGAGCAGTGTGTGGTGTGACGAAAAGCATAGGCGGTTGTTATTTGTCAAATATATATTTATAGGTTTGGATCAAGGAAAACTAAGGGAGTTAGGAATGTTCTGCTGGACTAGTCATGGAGCAGAGAACATCTTTGGCTCCTGCCTGCTCGCAAAGGGAAAAAGTGTTCATGTGGTTACGGTCTGTGCCTGTAATACGATGCCACGAAATTCTACACACTGGTCCTTTAAAAGAGCTCCCTCCCAGATCTGATTATGGCGCCGTTTTTTTTTTAAGTTACCATGACAGTTTGTGTTTGTGAATATCCTCCTTCGAATTGTGTGTTTGATTTCAATGACTGTTTGCGTTTAGACAGCAGCATAAGAATGGAGACACAGGGAGCATCCAGGGTTCAGAAAGTAAAAATACAATAAAAGTAAAAGTAGAATAAATCAATAAAACATGTGACTATTTGAATAAGAAGGTTCATAGTTGTCTCAGCTTGTTTTTCTGTTAAACCTACAATATGTCCAGTGGTGGGAACACTGCCGTAATACTGCAACATGATCTTTGCTGTGACTCATCTCTAACTCATAGCGTAGGACTAAGGCCTCACATGTGGTCATGGGTGCGTGTGATAACCAGGAAGTGAGGGCAAAAAAAAAAAATCCCTGCGGTAAAAGCGCTACTTGATGTTTGTAAATGGAAAACATTGCAGAGATATAAATTGAAGAGCCTGTCAGCCTTTGTGGGCACTTCCTGTGTGTTGAAGTCCCAGTGTGTGTTTGTGCGTTTCCCTACAGGACCGTGGTGATGCCCATCGCCCAGGAGTTCTCCCCGGATGTGGTTCTGGTGTCAGCTGGGTTTGATGCTGCCGAGGGCAACCCCGCTCCACTTGGAGGGTACAAGGTCTCTGCCAAATGTAAGCATGGCGCTCCACCACAAACTGCTCACTCCGCCCTCCAGACTGCAGCTCAAGGTCTCGTTTGTAGCAGCAGGATCTTTATTTTGTTGATCCTGTGAGTATTCAGTGATATTAATAGTTTTTTACTGCCCCCGCCATGCCTGAACCAGAGAGCAAAGAGCTGGACCTTCTGCCATACCATAATTATAGTAATTAGTAATTGGCGTGGTGCAGTGGGAGGATCCACAAGATAAAAATACATGTGTATTCTCAACAAATATCGAAAATTATAGCAAAACTCATTGGTGAGTGTTGTTATGATTGCAGCTCACACACCGAGTTCATCGTACCCCCCCCCCCCCCCCCCCCTCTGTCTC
>CAAKHB010006991.1:224722-248764 GCA_901007665.1 Aeoliscus strigatus
ACCCGCCAGTTGATGTCTCTGGCAGGGGGCCGTCTGGTTTTGTCTCTGGAAGGAGGTCATGACCTCACAGCTATCTGCGATGCATCGGAATCCTGTGTCGGCGCACTCCTGGGCATCCAGGTGAGGCATGCTGGGAAAAGGGAGTTGTTTTGAAAAGCCTGTCTCCCAGGGTTCCCCTGGGTGTGTCACATGTCAAGTCGTGTTGAAGAATGAGGTGTGACGGGCAGGAAACCGTCAGAAAAATGTTCTAATTAATGGCCGTGTGCCTTTGGAGTACAAGTTACCACGGTGTGACTCTTCTCAACTCAACTCTTTAGTTCACCTTTTTCAGTGTGGGATCACAAGACAATAATAGAAACTCCAAAAATTCCATGCATGCACACGGAGTGACGGAGCAGATTGTGGGATCTTCAATATCACACCCACTGTACGTTGTACCTGTGTCTCTGGCCTGCAGGAGCCCATGTCTGAAGACGTCCTGCTGCAGAAGCCAAACGCTAACGCCGTCCACTCGCTGCAGACTGTCATACAGATACAAGGTGAGCAGGAACCCTCGGGCCCTTTACCCACGTAGCACCTCTGTTGTGTTGTAGTACTTGAGCTCAGTCTTGTCTCAACATCACATTGTCAAGGTCTTAGTCTCAGAATCAGCTGCCTAGTCTCAGAGCTGGATGAGGGTTTTTTTTTTTTTTTCCATATTCCAGTTTTAAACTCCCACATTGAACAAAAACAATAATGTGTTTGACTTTCCAATGCTGCCTTCTACGTATGTGCCAAGGATGAAAAGACGAGGGAGAAAGGAGGATTGTGGCTGCAGAGACGTCGTCCAATCAGAGGGGAGAGAAAAAGAAATGAATTACCTTTGTGTGTCTCCTCTTGACCCACATCTCGTCAGCAGCTAAACCTACATTGGAGTCACTTGTTTGATTTGTGAGGACAATGTATAAATCTCTACAGTACTTGAAGATGATTTGAATAATAAATGTGGACCCACAGGATTATTTTGATGATAGAAATGGTCCTGAAAATGGTCTGGGGACTCAAATCAGCTTGGTTCTAATCAACATATGCAGTGTCTGTGCCATGCCATGTTTGTCAATGTGTGTGTTGTGTGTGTGTGTGTGTGTCGCAGGTCAGTACTGGCAGAATGTGAAGGCTTACAGCAGATCAGTGGCTCTGTCCTACCTGGCTGCCGAGAGAAGAGACTGTGAGGAAACAGACACTGTCAACGCTCTGGCGTCGCTCTCTGTGGGAGTTCTTTCCAACAACAGGTACCTGATCCATATTCACACACTCACACGCTCCGTGTAGAACTAGAAAAGCACTCGGAGAGCTCAGACCTCTTCCATGTTTCCACCCGATTGTATCATCCTCCATTCATCTGATCTACTCGAATACATTCAGTGATCATCAAAACATTCCCTTGTCACTCATAGTCAGACAGTTTTTGAAAAAGTCATTAGCATCAAGTCTGTGGATGTTCTAGACACAGATGCTGAAAATGTCCCTATGTCACAATGAGGAAGAATCCTTCAACAGATTCCTGGATACAGATGGTTCCAGAACACTACCGACATTTAAATCATCTCTTCCTGGTCCCATTATCAACATTTCCTGAACATTTTATTAAAAGTTTGCTTCAGACAAACAGACAGACAGACAAAAACCTCATCCAATGATCCGATCTAATCTGATCTGACCGTCTCTTCCAGCCTTGCGGATGAACCGATGGAGCATGACAGCGACTCCATGTAGAAAAGTCCAACCAATCACCTCGCCGAGCTCAGCCTTCAGGAACCGGCCCCACCTGCAGTCTTGGACCTCCAGCACCCAATTCTGCAGATGCCGCGTTCGTGCAGCGCTCCCTGCAAACCTTGTGAAACCTCACCAAAGAGCAACAGGAGATGCCCCAGCTGCTGACTGACGGCAGACAGCGGGTGTTTGTACAGGAAAACCGCTCCGTGCCCTTTTAGAAACACAACTCCGTGCCGCTGTTGTTTCTTCTTCTTCTTCTCGAAGCACTATGCACCCGTTTGTTTGCCTTAACGATGCCTTAACGAAAAGGACCAAGCGCTCGGGGCTCTGAAGGACACTTCACATTCACTCTCTCTCTCTCGTGCCACTTCAGCACCAACCAAACAGGACGCATCTCTCTCTGGTGCGCACACGCAGAAGATGTCGACAGCAGCAAGAAGTGGCCAGAAGGAATATCAAGGAGACAAAAGTCGTGTGTTGATGTCAGTACATGTAGTTTAACCACTAGTAGACAAATGAAGACACAACTGTGGTTTTATAGAAACAAAGAAAGGGCGACGGCCCCTGTTGTCTTATTGCACTGTTCATTCCATAATGTGAAGCCTAAGAAGTTCCAAAGCTCTGGGAAGAAAAGCAAACTGCTCCTGTCTCCGGGTTCTTTCAACGGTGTTGTGAAGATCTGGATGTTCTGGATCGTTTGCGCTTTCCCCGAGATGTCTTATGAACTCCATGACTCACTCACATGACTCACACTGACCGAGATACTGTAGAGATGTATTTTCTATGAACTCAATCAGGAAGGTAGACACCATTTGGAAAAAGCAGGATGTGTTGTCACTGCTGTTTCACGTCTTAGACACACACACACACACACACAGACATTTGTACTAAACGATGATGATGTACCACTAGTATTGAATACTGTATGTTATTGTTTATATTGGAGAGGGTTCATTCCACCGCAGCACCACTGAGGACCATTGTGTTGTTTTTAATCGTAGCAATAATGTAAATGCACTTAAAGGCGATGAAAAGACGCTGTACGGATGCAACCGAGGGACCAGGACGGATTCTGCTCTTTTCACGTTCGATAAGACGATAACTGAACCTGTGGATTTGGGTGGAAATATACATCATGTCGTGTTTGTCGAAAAGGACGCGTTAATTATTCTTCAGTGTGAGTCTGTTTCAAAATGCTACAGATTTGTTCACTTATCTTTAGAAAAAGAGGAAAAACCAGTGTCTTATTAAGTGTTTTTGTTTTGAGGTGTGTGTTTAGAAGCGACGTGAAGGAGAAGACGTTGTTTGTCCGACTGCTCCGCCCACACCGGGGTCACTCAGTACGGAACGGGCTCCAAATACGATCTGATGAGTTTGTCTGAGGTTTGTTGTGTAGCTAGTTGCAGCGTATTCGTGACAGTGTTGTTGTCAGATCTGTGAAACTGGCTTTAATCAGTGACACCTCTGGTTTGTCAGAAAGCCTCTCAGCAGCTTGATTCAAGCCAGATCAGTTGACGTGGGTTTGAATTTGAATCAGAAATACTTTGTGTTTCATCCTCGGAGGGATATTTGTTCATTACAGCAGCTCCAACCGATGGAAGTGGAACGTAGAGCAATTACTGTTAACAAGTATACAAATACAAATAGGAATAAAAGAGTGCACATCTAAATCAAACGTGCAGTAAAGATCAAAAATGAAGCAAGTTTTCATTCCACTGGCCAAAGGATGAGTTGATTAGCAGCAGGAATTCAGTTAGCTTTGGTCCAACTCTGTGCCCAGCAGAACGTTCAATGACGCAAACGACCACAGAAACCAAATGGAAAGCGCTTCACCGGACGTCGGAGATATTCAGCGGGGTGAAGAATCTGAGTTTTGTAAACAAGATGCATCTTTGCGTTGCTCCCAGTCAGAATGCAGCGTGTCCAGCCGCGGGGTCTCTGAAGTAACCGGCTCATGTGTCGATAAGTGTGTGTTCTTGTAGACGGCTCCGTCTTGTGTTTGAACGTGTGTGTGTGTGTGTGTGTTAACGTCTGAGACATACTGTAAATGACCTCTGTATAAAAGCCCCAGTGGATGTGTGTTGTCTTACGCAGAGGCCACTTGTGCCTCGACTCTTAATTCCTTCTATCACTGGTGACGTTTGTATCTTCTTAAAGACAGAAACACTGTAAATAGAAACTCCAAGACCAAAATACACATCACACACGTGCCTTACTGCATTCAGTAGTGTGTGTATTGGTAACTCTTATCTAACTGGACGTCAAGTATCTATCGTTTTATCCTCTTCTTTATGATTTACCTGTTTTTCCTTGTTTACCTTGTGTTTTCTTCACATTTCCTACCATGTGTATGTATAGAAAGATTTTCTATTTTCTATTTGTCTTTTTCTCTTGATTAAAAAGAATTTATTTCCAAAACAACAGTCTTTTTTTTTTTTTTTTTCTGTTTCCGTTCTGTGCACACGTCAGAATATTACAGCTGCAGATAATAAAAGGGCATAAATACAGCAGAGGAAACTCAGCAAACACAAACCTCATGATACATTTGTGCTTTACTTTTTTTAAGGAGCTTATTTATGCAGAAATGGAATAAAGATCACCTCTACTCTTTTTTTTTTTCCCCTGTGTCCTAGTAATCCTTCCTAAGAAGTTGTATGTAATCCTGCTGGTTAGACGTACACAGCAAACAGAGTTGAAATCGACTCTATTTCAGTGCATACGCCCATCCAATGCACTCTAGACGGGAGTTCATCTCAACTCTTTTTAGGGGGTAAATCTGAACTTTGAGGGACTTGAAAGACAAATTCCCAGCAGAGTAACAAACCAACTGAACACTGAAATGAATGTATGTGAAAATCACCATAAAATACCAAATTCATTGTTCATGTCGTGACACAAATCTGTCGTGTTGAAACCCCATGTTGCATATGGACCTGAACTCTCTTCCAGACAACATGAAATGAAACAACTCCCTGAAGCGATGGATCAATATGAATCCCACACCTGATTGGAATGACCAATCAGGGGATAACGAGCTGCTGACTGGAATCAGGTGTGTGCAGGTGACGTCTAATACCTACAGGAGGTTCTTGATCATCAGTTCACGTACAAATCTGTGCAAGTAGAGAACAAAACACATGTTCTGGACTGTCGCTCCTTCCGGAAAGGTCACCTCTGACCCTTCGTCATCTTTCACACTTTCAGCCATATCTTCTGTGTGATATGTGTTTGCAAACTTGGTCATTAAACCAGACTGGGATTCTGCTGGATGGAATCAGAAGAATTCACACGTGAGCAACAAAACTGACTTCTGCTTCAGTGGCTTGAATGAACTTGCTGATAAAATCAGCTGGTTTTGCTAGGTTTAACAACTGAGGCATAAAATACAGAACATTAACTTCAGATAGCATTAGAATTTCCAAAAAAAAAGGATAAGAATTTGTCAAGAAGGTGCGGTTATAGAATGCTGAACCACTAAAGTTGAATCAGTGTCGACAGACGAGTTAAATCTGGTTCATCAACACCCAGTGAATGAACCCCAAAGTATTACAGTGAGAATCTCTGAACAGCCAGTGTACATGTAAAAGAATAAACTAAACAAATCTTTTTCTCAAGCTTTGTTTTTCATCTGCCGCAAACTTGAAGCACTTCCTCCCCCCACTTAATGATCCAGCTCTCCTTTAATGCATCTAAATTGCCCGTTCATTCATTTTCTTCCCCTGAACCCCGCTCAGGGTTTCGATCCCAGACGTCATTGGGCGAAAAGCAGACAAGTCGACGCTTCATCACCGGGCGGACACGTACAGACAGACGTTCACGTTCACACCTGTGGCGTGGTGTGGGAGGAAGCCGGAGTACACGGAGAGAACCCACGCAGACGCAGGTAGATACAGAAAAGTCTAAACCTTCCCCAGACACAAGTGAATTGTTTGTTCGCACCGTCAGCTGTACCTTCTGCTGACGTGTGAAACGCTTCACTCAGACACCAGAAATCACAACCAGAGCAGTAAAAACTACCGTCCTGTAGGTGCAAAGATCAACCCAGAGTCCAAACAGGCTGTAAATATCCCCACTGCCTTTAATTGCACATTTTTAACATGTTCTTGTAGGAGGAATTAACTGTTCCTGACTGACCAGGCACACAGGCCTCATTAAAAGGCAGAGACTGGAGGAAGGACGATGAGGAGGAGGAAGGAGGAGGAAGGAGGAGGAAGGAGGAGGGTGTTAGCGACAAGGAGACCCAGAGAGACAGTTTAACAAGAGAGACAGGAGACGAAGAGGGTGTGGTGGTTGTGTAAATCTAGGTTCTTCATCCACAAAGCAGGTTTGTGAATCCTGAAAAGAGTCAAACTCTGTGGTAACTGACAGAACCTGAACCAAACATCTCTTTGAATTCAGTTTATCAGGAACACTGACATGAAGAAAACTATGCAGAGAACCAACTGTGTTTTCACTAAAACCTGCTTCCTGGAACGGGCCCCAGGTTTTAACGGAACAACAGGAGTTTCACAGGACGGCTTTAATTTTCAGAAATAATATACACAGATCCACCTCGGGGATGTTTCTGCTTCTGCTATCTGCAGTCGGTCCCGCTGCATCGATGGAGCACCGCATTGTCTTTTATTTCAAGTGAATTCTCACCTCTGGAAAACAAAGTACTGAGTGTAAATTGGCACACAAGAGATGACGAAATAACTGAGCTTTGGCGAGGTCTTTCACAGGGACGGCTATTAGATGGATACACTTCCTTGGGGAAAAGCTCAGGAATTAAAGGATAAAAAGACAAAAAAAAAAAAAAGTGATCACTGATGCAGTTTGACGGCCATCAGCGTCCACGTCCAAAAAAGTAATGTTCTCTTTCCTTCACATGAATCCTGCTTAGTCTTCGTTTTAATTCAACGTGGCACCTAAACGTTTCCACTTGTCCACACGATCAGGTTGGTGGAAATGCGAGGCCGACGGACACGGAGGATCCTCCCGTCAGCAGCTGGACAGACAGAGGCAAACAGACATATTACTGCTGTCATCATCTGCTCAATACCAATCGTCCACAGCAAGATGCCTTTTACGTTTTAAGACGAAAAGAATACTTTTTGAATTTGTTTTCTTCTAATGAGTCATGAATGCTTCAAATCTGTTTCAGGCTGATGAATACCTCACCTACTTGACTTAAAGTGCATATATGAATGTTTATGAGTGGAGTTTTTTGGAAAATGCGTGACCCTAAAGTGTCAGGGAAAAGGGAATCGTATATGTGGTTACTTCACTGACTTTGATTTATGACGGAAAAAGTTCTTGTAATATCTCTAACTCTTTGGGGATGAAATGTTGGATGCTGCTGTGTTTCAACAGGAACCCTGGGATGGGTTAATGGTGGAACTCCGTGCAGCAGTTTATTGAATATTGTGTCACGGACCCCCAAACAATGGCTCAGGGACCCAACTCGGTTCCACAGACCTCAGTTTGAGCACGCGAACAGCACCGACATCATGTGAAAGCGAGCCGTGTCATCAAATGTTAAAGAGCTCCAAATACGTCCCACTGGCGTCAGACTAGGACACCGGACTCTCCACTACAGATGCTGTCGCAGTGAAACCTCACTTCTCGTGTTCAACTCTCGTTTGCAAACAATGTTTTGCAGACGGAGTTCTCTCTGAACGTCAAGTGTCCCTCAGAGCCCACACTGCTGCAAACATACATTCCCTCCCTCAGGAGGGTTAAAGATCAGCTGCTTCAGATCAGGGCTTCATTTTTATTGGCAGCGATGGAAGAAGAGCTTCTTGACCGACGGGACTGAAGACAAATAAGATAGAAACGTTCATCTGAGTGGTTGTTTGGTGATTAGCTGCTTTAGTAAAACAACTAAGGTGTTGGTGTGTTTGTTTCATGGATGTCGTCTGTCAAAGGAAAAGGCCTCCGGTTTCTATTTAAAACTCAGGATGTGCAGGGGGTTTGTGATTTTTTGTGTGTGTGTGTGTGTGTGTGTAAATCAGCTCTCACCTCCTCCATCAGTCCCAGTGGTTTATGGGAGCCCGGTGGGGAGCCACATCAGCCTCCGCTTTGATGGTGACACGCATGATTCATAGCTTTGTAGAAACCGTTTGTTTTCATTACGCCTCCTCGTCAGCTCCATGTAGCTGTATCACAGTTTCGTGCAACGCAAGCAAATTTGGGCCAGAATGAGAGGAAAGAATTTCAGAGGAGAAGTTTTTCTGGCACTTGAAGAAACAAAGGGGCTTGGTTTGGGAATAAAGAGGAGCGCCTGAAGTCAGGACGACGGCTGCTCGTAGCTGCTTTTTCCACCATCCTTTGGGTTCGAGTCGGTCATGGACTCTGAATGAGTCTTGGAAAAATACGGTTGAAAAATCCAAATCTGTCTTTCCAGGTCTGAGGTCCATGTTATCCCTCACAGACAGTTGATAGTGTTTGTTCTTTTGGGATTTTTCTTTGAAAATCAAGTCGCTCCAAGTACCTGTGGTGATGAGGGAGGTTATGATTTGGTGCTAATATAGAGGAGGAGGATGAAGATGCTACCAGAGGTCCAATAAAACGTGCAGGACATTCACTGGGAGGACAGGAGGTCCTAAATCATCTGTCCTGAAATGTCCCTGGAAGAAATCCATCGGTCGGCCTGATTCTCAAAGACATACGTGAAAAAAGATCAACTGAGAATCAAACACAATGTCCCTGCTGTGATACGTTGGTGGAGCGCCATCGGCACACGTGAGAAGAAACAGCACAAAGAATAATGGATGATATGTTGCTTGACAATACTGAGAAAACACAAACATTCTTCTGCAGGAGTTAGTGGTTTAAAAGACATCCACAAGCTCAACCTCTGCACTTCTGGAGTCTTTGCATAACAACAGATGACATAAGCTGAGGTGTTAAAATCATCTGGCGTCTCCTTAGTTCACCACGTTCAAGTAGAATCGTTCCCCCGTCGCGAGGATTTTACTGTACATTTGACATCAACAGACAAAAGTGGCGCTAGTGACCCGCCGACATGGTGGACCACGCTCCCTCCATCCTCCACACAGAGAAGGCGTAGCTTAGTCTCTCATGGGCCAGGTAGTTACAGCCGCTCAGCTTGGAGTCCATCTCGTCGCTCTGCAGAACCTGGTAGAGAAAGTCGATGTAGCGTGACGCCAGTTTCAGAGTCTGGATCTTGCTCAGTTTGTCGGAGGGAAGCGTCGGGATTATTTTACGTAGTGAAGCGAAGGCTTCGTTCAGGGACTGCGTCCGCTGGCGCTCCCGGATGTTGGCAATCACCCGTTGGCCATGGGGGTCGTCAAGAGATGAGATACTCCCGGGATTTTGGCCGGAGACGGGCGAGAGGGAGGGGCCCGAGGAAGGGGGCCGATGTTGGGGACTCCTCTTGAGTCTTTTGGGTCCGGTCAGGGTGTCGAGCTGGGCGTCATGTCCCCGCTTAACTTTGCTATCCTCCAGTGACGTGACCACGGTAACGGTGGTAACCTGATCTCTCGCAGGTGAGTTGGGCTGTCGCTTTCGCCCGGTGATCCCCGGTGTCGCTACGACGACAGGACAGGCGTTAGAAATTGGTCTCCCTGTGTTTTCCTCACTGGAAAGCACCTCTCCCACGGGATGCTCCTCACCGGACTGCTCCTCCTCTATCATACTTGGACACGATTTGACCGGCTTGACTTTCATTGAGCGTCTGTCCTTCACGCCTCCTCTCTTTCCGTTGGTATGTCTCTCACCACTTCCCCTCTGCGTCTTTTGTAGTTTTCCACTGTTCTGTTTTTCAGGAACTCCCTTGTAATGTGCCTCTCAGCCTTCAGCGCAGTCGGTCCTCCTCTCCAGCTCCCAGCTTCACACCGGCTGTCATCCAAACCCACCAAACTACCAGCAGTCTTTTTCAGTAACCTGCCGGTGATTTCGTCCCGGTGCCTGCGAGCGTACGTCCGACTGCTCTCACGTCCCGCTCCCGAAGCTGCATGTGAGTCGACGGCAACTTGAATCTGACTTTTTAAATGGGAGGGAACCGTGAAACGTACAGCTGCCCACCCATCGCAGTCCCTGATTGGTCCGCAGTCGCTTTTCTGGACAGCTGAGCTTAAGACAACAGGAAGAGCGAATCTGAAACCATCGGTCTGATCAAAGGCGCGAGGCGGAGACGTAGGTATGTCGCGCAGCCAACCACCGCCAACCTCTGTGACGTTTGCTCCTTGTCATAGAAGCTGCAAAAGTTTATAGGTTCCAGATTTCCTCCCAAACACGTCTTCCCATCCCCCCGCTTGCTCTCTGCTTCTCTGTCCTCCCCCCCTTGCCGCTCCCCCCTTTTACAACACAGAATCAGTTGCTTTCTGTTTGAAGAAAGTCCTACGTTTTCACTCGTCCACACACAAGAAAAAGGGGGGGGGGCCGGGGGTCCATGACTGCTTTTGCGTCCTTTGGAGCAAAATCCCAGAGACCCAGTATTTCTGTGAGCTTCAACGATGAAGATTTCCTTAATGTGTAACATTCCAAGTACATGGAGTAATGGAGCTTCACTGTATGGTGGAGACATCATTTGAAAGCCCAGTAACAATGGCTTCCAATTAGTACCAGGCAAATATCAGAAAAATAACACGTGTACGAAGAAATAAAGGCCCATTAGTTACAAGAGCCAGGGAGTTTTACAAGAACACAAGAAGTATTTTGTGTGAAAAGATCCCCCCCCCCCTCTTGTTTGTGAAACAACAGACACAGCGTGTTATATTTTACTGGCAGGAACTTGGCTGCAGTTTCTCAGCATCGAACTGGAGGGAAGATGGAGCTGGCGTTCAGTCAGCGCTGCAGCAGAGGTGTAATCACAGAATTAAGGAAAGAATGAGTTGTGTGGCGTGAAAGGGAGACCTCTGGGACATCGTGCTGCTTTCATCCACTGAGCTTCATCCAGAACAAGCCTCGGGCCGACTCCAACATGGACGCCGCTGGCCAAAATTCTGGGTGAGCCTCCAGCATGGCCCACAGCCGCACCTCCACAAGAGAAGAGTCTATTGTTGGAGTTGTGTGTGTAATGGACGTTCCCTATATTATGAATACTGACATGACAATGGTTTTGCAAAGGAAAACTGGACATGACGACTCAAGTCGGATTTTATTCCTGTAGGACCAATGCACGACATGTCAGCTTTCTATCAGCGATGGCGGCAAAAGGAAAAAGTTGATTTGACAAGCTCAAAGGTGGCAGATCCAAGGCCTCGACGAGTTGGGGTGACAAACAAAGACAGTGGAGAGGAGTGGAAGGATGGAGAAAGAGAAAAGTCAAGGAAAAAACAGCAGGGATAGAAAATCAGGACGGACTTACAGACAGACCCCCGGGTACAATGAATCGCCTGTCAAAGCCCTGAACTCCATAGAGGCAGATCCTAGAATCCAGCAGATCTTGGAGCAGGAGCAGGAGCCCGAGAGTGGAATACGGCAGAACTGTGGGAGAGAAGACGTTAGTATCATGCAGTAAAGATCTAAATCCAACAGCAGACAAACGCTTGACTCCTGACCGCCTTCTGCTCATCACAATGCAACTGTGCATTCTGGCACGTGAGTCTTCGGTAGTCTTCCTCATGAGGTGGAACACATCAGCTTCAGGTTGGACCTCAAGTCGACCTCAGCCATGTCGTCCCCTCCCCCTCTCTCAAGTTGAATTGTTCCACAGAGGGAAGGGAACACCTTTGCTGTTACATCAGCTGACTGTTCCTTGGCCTCTTTTTTTTTTACAAGAGAGCTGTTCCTCTAGCTGGGATCCAGGCCGGCCTTTGTCCCGCCCGCTTCGTTCCTCCGTGACAAACCCTTCCCTACTGTAACTGTTGTTGCAAACTTGTTGAGCGTCTTTCTTGAACTGTGATTTGATTTCTCCTTTGAATGTCTCTGCCAACTGCATTGAACTGTGCTACAAAAGCAGCCATGTAGTCAGTTTCTCCATTTCCTTTCCCCTCCTCCTCTTGTTTTGTGGATAGTTGGGACATTTATTTTGGATTTCTCGTTCGCTTTTAGTAAAGGCTTCTCTGGCCCCTCCAGTGAAGACAGCTCACCGTCCCGAGGGACTGAAGAGGCCTATGAACCTAAGACGACTGGAACACCAACGTCTACCCAGTTGAGGAGGCTCGTAGAGGATTTAGGGCTTTGTCTACCGTCTGACTGCTTTTCACACAGTGATTTTGCGGAGATGACGACCGTCTTCATGAGCTCCGTTTGTTTACACTGCACCAAACAGATGCCTCCCCAGTGTGTACGGAATCAGGCGAAGCAGAACCCAAAGCTGGACCGTGGAGCATGTGACATGTGTGTGGAGCGACGTATAACACATGTGTAAGAAACACAAATACCGCTGGCACACCGTTATTGATGGTATCGTTCTCTGCCTGCAGCTTCCAGACCGCCAACAACGCTCTTCTTTCCTATTCAGTGCTTTAGCAGCTACAAATGTTTTTGTCTGCTGACAGGACGTACGTGTAGCACATCAACCAAACGCTCTGACTGAGTGTAGGCTTTTGTAATAACGTGTAACGTGGCATCGTATCCCTGCTTCGAGCTCAGTCCACTGTGATACAATAACATTTTCTCCATTTATTCATCAGGAACAAAAAAAAAAAAGAAAAGGAAGAGCCACATGTATATATACACACATACTATATACAACCACAGTTACCATATGATATTTATATTCATACAGTCTATTCCTTTCTTTGTACATTCAATTGATTCTCTGCACATGAGCACTTTATGCTCATTGATGATCTGTTCCGACTCTAAACTGCATGTCGTCGCCGTAGGAGGTGGAATCTATGTATCTGAGATTCATTTCCAAAAGCTGAACATCAGCATCAATTGTATGATGGCCTTAAGGCAAAAGTGGTCACAACAACCCAACTTATCAGCATTGAATCATTATTTAACTGGTGAGACAGATTCCTAATGTTGAATGATTTATAGTCCTTTTGATGCTTTTCTTCATACAGTCGTGCTGTGGGACACCTGTGATGGATCTCATTTATTTACATATCGCAGCTCGGCTAAATCACTTCCCTGCCTTTTTAAAAATAAATACCTCAGAGCCAGGAATGATTGATATAAACAGGGATATATCGCGGTACGGCCGAGAGGAGAGAGAGAGGTCCTGCTCACAATGCTCTGTGTTGTATGGGAAGACCCCCTGAGGCTGAAGGGCATCTGGAAAATGGAGAAAGAACACGGAGCCCCCGTCTGTTTGAACTGCATGCTCAAATGAGCATTTAGAATAAATATTTCCACCATGAGAAATGGGAGAATGTTGTCACATGTTGGCCTTTTATATACATACTCTCTCTCTCTGTCATGCCTGAGGAAATTTAGACTTCATTACAACTGGAATATTTGTGCTAATCAGGAAGCTTTCATTTAAAATAAGCTTTAAGTGGGTAGAGTTATGGTGCAATACTTCTTCGTGTATGTTTGTGCACAAAACCCGCCTGCAGCCTTCAGAAGGATTCAGTATCAATGAGGTTAATCGTAGTCACAGTATGATGACTGGAGTCGTGGGGGCCGTCGACGGCTGCAGTCTTTGCTTGAGCCAGACCCGTTCAACCTGACAGGGAGGGGAGTTCATTCTACCACAGTGGCGCCAGGCAGGACCACGAGGGTTTGCAGTGGGATGAGTGACTCGTGAGCCGACGCAATGACTGAGGTGCGAGGCAGCCGGCGAGGGCAGACGAGCAGATGGGGTGTGGCAGGTTTTGGAACCTGACCACAGATTCCAGACAGAGGAGCAGATGGGCTGGTGCCAGTGGAGATGAGTCTGGGAGGTGTAAGTTGAGAATAACACTGTTATAACACAATGAATGCACAGTCTGGGGAGAAACGTTTCCTGGTGAGAGTACTTAGTGCAGTTCTAAGCAAAAATTAATCAGCGTAATTTGTGCACATACGACTTCATCTTATGAAACCACATGGGCTGTGACCACTGTCACCTCATAGCCAGAAGGTCCCTGGTTTGCATCCTGGCCTGGGATCTTTGCATGCTCTCCCTGTGACTGCGTGGGTTCTCTCCGGGTACTCTGGCTTCTTCCCCCAAAAGCTAAGGTTAATTGATTATTCTAAATTGCCTGTAGGAGTGACTGGTCTTCTGGTTAACAAGTACAAAATTAACATAAAAAAGGAGCAGTAAATCATAAATGCAAAAATGGGCAAAAAAGCAGAGAAAAAGTAAATGGTGCAGGTAAAATACAACCATATTACAAGGATTGCAGACATTGTTATGTATAGAATGATGTTCAACTTTCCAGTGAGATATCTGCGTACAAACAACACGAACCGATTGAGATTTAATCCAGCGGGAATGACGGCGGCACACACACTCATGAACGGTGCTGAGAGACCACTGTGGGCACAGGATGCTAGAAAAGCTCCCACAGCTGCTCCAGCTACGGCCCCCAACCATCCTCCGGGTCCATGGCAGTCTGCTATCACTTGAGCCGCTGAAAGCGACGCCCCCACCGTACCCCCCACCCCAATCAGAGCTCCTATACAGGGCCCTGGACCCAGCACAGGGGGAGCAAACTTAATAGCGCTTAAAACGGCTGCTCCAGCAGCGGAGACACCCGCACCGATTTTAATTTCCTTTCCTTCCTTCCTTTTCCAAGACACAAAGATTGACATGGCTAAGGTGGTCATCAACATCTGAGAGGTTAAAAGGCCAACAAAAAGTCCCTCGATCACGATATTGTTTTTGTTTGTGGTCGTATCGGAGTCCATAGACACAAGTGATCGACCTGCAATATTGAATAAATCAGTTACAAACAACATTAATAGCACAGGTGCAATGTTTAGCTGGATGTTCAGTTTGTCTTTGAAGAAGTATGTACTCATAATGGTGGGAAAAAACATAAGCATAAGACTCATCTTAGTCATCAAACCAGCGGAAATAGGAAAAGCAAAATACGCTAATCCTAGTGCTAAAAAAAAAAGTCCATTTGGAAATTTACTCAGCTTTTGACAAGAAAACATGAAACAAATACAAACTACAAGTGAAACATATGCTTGTATAACCAACGTGAGGCGAACATCGTAATGAATTAGATGTAGGAGAAAATAAGAGACATGTTCAAAAGTGAAACCCAGAACAAGTCCAGTGGCAGTGACACCCATGACACACACTGACCCGGCCAAACCCACAGCTGTGTCCTTCTTCTCTTCTCCGTGTCTTTGAATCACCTGAGCGTACGTTTTGAATCCAAGAATCCCTCCAACAGCTAATGATGCGATTGAGGAGATTGCACCAAACCCATGAAAGAATGCAGCGATGTAAATGTTGGACATTAGGTCCCTGCTCACTGATCGTTGGCTGTTGTTGGCGATGTTGTGCTCTAAGCCAACTTCTAGCTGTTCCATGAGCAGCTTGTTGTCGGCCAGAAGCTCCAAGGACTGAAGCAGAAGGACGGCCGCTGCTCCCAGCAGAAGTCCTCCGGGCACCGCTGACACCACACCGATGCAGAGGGAGGTAAGGAACGACGCCCAACCTGACGCACACACACACACACCATCTGATTGGACACAGTATGTGTGTTTTTGCACACATCTGTACATCATGGACTTACCAGAGTGGAACAAAGAGGGGAGCTGCAGACCACTGACACACACAGCACAAAAAGTTATGATTTCTCAGAAATCACATGTGATGGTGTTTCTTCCCATTTAACGTCCTGTTGCCATCTCACCTGTTGTTTCTGTTTCGTTCCTCTCCATCGGGGGGCGTCTCAATGCTGTGCTCCGGTATGTCAAATGCTGTGTTTTCTTTACAGAGCGTCAAAATGAGCACAAGATGAAGAAATATCAATTTCTATAAAGTTGCTAAGTATTTGATTACAATAATCCATGGGTGTGGTGATTATTCTTTTATTTTTTTGTGTCAATAAAAACAAAAAAACTGTCTTTTTTGTTAACAAGAGAATCAAATCTCAAAAATAGGAAAAAGAAGAAGGAGGAAACTCACCAGAGTCTGAAGGATTCATCGTGTGTAAAAAAAAAAGAGGTTTCTTCTTCTTCAATGTGTGATGTTCAATATTCCCTTAAGATCATTCAAATACAGAGAAATAAAATGAATTTAATGTGTGAATCTCGATCCTCCGACGGAGACAGAAGCAGCTCTGATTGCGCTGAATGTTTTACATGAGCCTCTTGCAAAGCTGGAACAGTGACTTTCTCATAAAGGAAAATTCCAATGACACAGAGCAGCTGCCAGTCAAAAACACTGTTACTCTAAATCACACACGGTGAAACAATGGTGTGACTGTCACAAATTCAGAAACCTCGAAAACTCAGCAAAAGTTGTACACAGTGAGTGTCGTAACAGCAGAAATAATACATTTGAGCAGCCAAGTGAACATCTCTGTTCCCAGTTTTGTTTTTGACCTCTGTGAACATCAGCATATCATCTGCTAAGATGGAGCTCCTGTATAAATAATGTGAGAAAGTAAAATACAAAGAACCCAGGACAGGGAGCAAATACCAAAAGAGCAGAAGTAGTAGTGTATCAGAAATAATTTCAGGGTTTCAAATATCTGATAACACCTACTGGTAATTAGTTTTTCTTCCTCCAAGCCAAAGTGAAGCATAACTGGAACTTCGACATTCTCTGACAAGCTCAGATACGAGCAGTCAAACACACACCTGAACACCGGAATCCAAAATAATACCTCACACACGTTGGTCTGTTTTCACATTGGGCTATTGGATCATCATTGGATCAAAGGGAAGAATCTGATTTTTCATGTCACTCTGGGCTCCACCTTCTTTTAATGGAGGATCGAAGATTAAACAGTATTTAAACCAGAGTGCCTGACAACCAGCTCACGATGGAAGACACTAATCAACCGAAAACACACAAAGATGTATCTTAAATCATTTATAGTCAGGTACTTCAGTTTGAATATGTACAATTATATTACTGTATTTGCAGTCAAGTAAAATAACACTGACCATTTGTAATACTGTTGATATAATTTATATCTTGTCTAACTACCACAACTAGGCACGAATATCAGTATTGTTTGAATTTTAGCATTTCAGCCGTTCATATTCGTATTCTGTATAATTTGTATATTTCGCATGTTCAAATTTGTATAATTTTTATTTCTATTCCCTTTTGTTTTTTTGTTGTTGTAACATGTCACTTTAAGTGTACCCTGGAACCGCATTTGCCTTTGTGATAAACTTTTATCTGATCTTATCTTTGTCCTTGTTGTGGCTATTTTGGATCTGGATGTGTGTTTAACTCATGAGGTGTCATGTTGTCGGGGGAAAGTCGCAAAGACAGACTCTACACTTGCACCAAAACCCCTCTGGCATGACTTTTTTTGGTCCGTGATTCAGCCACTTCAACAAAAACGTAGTACTTAGTACTACTGAGAAACTGTGTTAAACCACAACAACAGAGAAGGAGGCGGAAAGGATTATTGTCCCCCTCCCTGCGGCATTTACCCTCAAATTTTCTGTGTGTACAAAACCAGGTTCCCACATCTACTGTCGATCCAAACACATATAAACTGTCTCGAAAGAAAAAAAAATAATGGCAATGGTGGATAAAACATATCTGTATTGTTCCAATTATTCCATTTCCAAAAAGTTCAAATATACTGTAATGTGAATCAAAAACGCATTTGACGGATTTGATTTCTCAAGTTTCTTCTGCTTGTCAACTTGTACCGATGCCAGTGGAGTCTCATGCTGTGATTACAGATGAGTTCTGATGATGTGACATATCACTGTCAGGTGCTGCATATTTCAACCGTCAACAGAAACCCTGATGGTGGCGTGACCTGGTAGCACAGGTGGAGCTGGAAGGAATGCTGCTCTGCACATTTGACGGTACACCTGCTGTCATTCAGGTGAAGGTGAATGTTGCTGACTTTCTTGTTTTGTCAGCGGGACCTATTTCCTGGTGTCTTCACAGACAAACATTCAGGTGGGAGTGAGGGAGACAGTTTGAGGACAAAGAGAAAAGTGTGAGCATTCAAAAGCGTCACGAGAGGAAGAGAAGCTCTCAGAGGGAACCAACAACTGTTATGTCTCTCTGCAAGTCCCAGGAGCTGCTGGCTCATGAACTGAGCTGCGTCATTTGCTTTCAGATCTACTCGGATCCGCTGATTCTCCCTTGTGGCCACAGCTACTGTCGAGCCTGTATCCTGAAGACCACCGATGCCGCTGAGAAGAGTGGAAACACGCTTCCACGTTGCCCAGAGTGTCGTGAGGTGTATCAGGGCGTGCACACCCTACAGAAAAACTTCAAACTCCGCAGCATCATTGAGAGTTACCTGGTGGCCGCGGCCCCACGAAGCCCGTCTGAGGTCTCGCAGAGGATGGAGGTTCTTTGCGACCACTGTATCGACGAGGAGTCCCACGCTGTGAGGACCTGTGTGAAGTGCGAGGTGTCGCTGTGCTCCAGGCACCTTCAGCGACACCACGAAAAGGAGTCGTTCAGGAGCCACACCATGGTGGAGCCCATGAAGGAGCTCGAGATGAAGAGCTGTAAGGTCCACCTGCGTCCCCTCGAGTACTTCTGCTCCAGTGACATGACCCTGCTGTGCACCACATGCTTCATGGAGGGCTTCCACCAAAACCATGATGTTCTCAGCTTCAGTGTGGCCGAAGAGGAGATGAGGCAAGCTCTGGAGGCTCGCACCAAGGTACAGACACAGTTTGTGACATTACACACCCACATCTGTCTTTGTCTATTTTATTTTTTACTTGACAAATTACTTGACAAAAGTGAGACATTTTTTAAAAAGTTATAACACTAAAAAGGTCTTGTAACATCCTCTAATAACTCTCTGGGGTTGAAAGTAGTTGATCAGTAAGTTGTCTGAAAAGGTTTGATATCACAAATATTGCAGTACTAGTTTGTAGCATTGTTTTGTGTCCTCCAATATTAATTTTAAGTTTCTGGAAAAGAGGATCTGGAATATTACAGGCAAAGTTAACGTTACAGTGCTAAATGTCCAACTACTCCGATGAAAATGTACATATACAGTAATTCAACATATAAAGAGTAATAAAACAACAACGAACAAATCAACCTGTTATTGACGTTAGCAAAGAAGGAAATGAAAGTAAACTCCTCCAAGTAAGTGACTCATTCCTTAATTCAGAGATGAGTAATGTGTCAATTAAAGCGTTGCTGTCAGCTTTGTGAGACAATGCGTTGTTCACCAGGTTCAAAATGAGCTGTCAATCACATGTGGCTGCTTTGGTTTCTAAAAATATACCTGCACTGTTGTTTAGTCCATTGATTGGCCCTGTGGCCCTGTAGGGAGCATGTATGATAATATGTAGAGTCACGGTGGTTAGATGGTGGCCTTCGACCCCTTTATAAGATGATGATTATCAATAAATCGTTATTTTATTTTATTCATTTATCATCCTCCGCTTATTCTGGAGCCGATCCCAGCTGTTAACGTGCGGACGGCAGGGTACAACCTGGACAAGTCGCCAGCTCGTCGCTCACACTCACATTCACACCACAATTTAGAGTGACCAATGAACTTCAGCATGCTTTTGGAGGTGGGAGCAAGCCGGAGAACCTGGAGAGAAGCCACGCAGGCACGGGAGAGCATGCAAAGTACACATAAACAAGAACCCAGGCCGGGCCACTGCTATTTTTTTACCACCCACTCTTTCCAACAGCAATGTGAGAACAGGCCGCTCCCGCAAGATTAGCACCGGTTCCCCCACTGGGTCATAATTCTAAAGCAGAGCTGTAAACCACACTTTCCTCCCACTGTGTAATGTGAAACATACACATCTCAGATGGACTGAATCCATGTGTGCAGGTGATTTCCAGCAGGTTACAGCTGACAGAGAGCCTCCTCCAGAAGACCAGTGAGGAGCAGGGAGTCTCTGAAGCTGTCGGAGACAAGCTGGTCAACAAGGCTGTCACACTTTTGGACAGTATGGCTACGCAGGTGGACAGGTAATATACTTGACAGGCTCAGGTATCACATGCACACGTTATGTCCTGAGGAAACACTCACATACCGAAGTATGAGTGACAGGTATGACTTGTTTGTTGTTTCACAGAGGCAAAAACAGAAAAACAGAGGTGAATAATGAGATTCCCTTTATTACGTGGACCATTCCAGCACGAGCCCGTCCGTTCACTTCAACACCTTTTCTGACATTATGCAGTAATACAAAAATGCAGTGATGAATGAAGTGACAGTAATAAACGGCATCAGTTGCACATGCAGGCACATTCACTGTTTAGGAGGATTTGGAGATTACATGGGATTTGACACAGATGCACACGGTGTCAGTTTGATGAATAACTATATGCTAATCTCACCTCCTGTGAGAAATCAGATCTCTTTTAAAATTCAGAGACAGTGGCACAAACAGCTTTAAAGGGCGGACTTGTGCGTGTAGATATTGATGCATACGTGCTTCGGTGTAGGTCAGTTTAGTTTCCATAAACTTCATGGAAATGAAGCACAAAACAAATGAAAAATGTATCAGAAAAATGCCATTGTACAAACTTTTCAAAGTGATTTGACTGATTCTTCTAAACAACAAACAATGAAATACATTAAAGTGACTATTATTATTGTAGCTTCAAAAGAGATCAATCTGTTTGTTAATAAAACACAATGGAAACGTTAACAGATTAAATTCATCCGATGCTTACATTTACATACTGGGATTTAAAAGAGTTTATTTGCCATCCACTATTTATTGTAAATCACGTGCTTGTGTGTCATGTCATGCCAGACCGTTAGGACAACATTCCTCCCTTGGACTACTAAAGCGCAGCGCTGCGATCGCCGCTGTTGTTGAACCCAAATCATTTGACTTCATGAAACCAGTTTATTTGCATGTTACAGACTTCCAGGAAGTATTTCACTCAAGCAGTCAAGTTAAAATATCATTTATGGTTTGTTCTAAAAGCTGTAGGAGGAGTTGAAAAGGTTGCAAAGTGTCTGAGAAGCATCACAGACAAAGAGATGAAACACCATTGTTGTCATGGGCTGCTCTCTATGTTAACCCCCTTGTTATAAGATTGTACGTCCCATTTATGTGTTGTGTTCAGGTACCGGGAGAGGCTGCATGCGCTGCTGGAGGATGAGCGAGGCCAGCGCAGAAAGAGCTGGAAGATCGGGTTGAGTGTGCTGGAGGAGCAGCAGCAGCAGTTACTGGAGGCCCAGCAGAGTGCCACACATGTTCTGAACGAGACAAACACATACGTCTTCATACACAGGTATTTCACAGAAAGTACAGAAAGTCTGTACAATATCTGTTTGTGTCTGCATCCAGACGTCCTTTCATTGTGTGTCAGGTTTTATAGTTAGTACACCACTTGCTCTGTCCATTTCCTGTATGATTTATTTGACAGATTATGCCATTTACCTCGGTATATCAATAATTTGTCCAGACAGGTCCATGAATATACATTGTTTCTGCTCTCTAGGTTCATGCTGATTGAACAAAAACTGAGAGATGCCATCTCAGTCAATCTTTCCTCCAAGATCCCTTCCAAGGCTCCTCTCAACACCACACATCTCCAGGCAGGCCTGAAAACCCTGGACTTCTGTGCAGAAATGACCCGCCTCTTAGATTCCCTCTGTTTCCTTCTCAACCCTCTCAAACTCACCTTTAACCTCAGCACTGCGCACCCCAGCTTGATAGTCTCCAATGATCAACGCACAGTCAAATACAGCCCCACAAAGCAGGCGTATCCTGATCACCCAGAGCGTTTTACCAGTGCCCCGCAGGTCCTGTGCAGCCAGGGGTTGTCCAGCGGTGAGCATGTATGGGTGGTGGAAGTGGGCGCCAACAGCATGTGGTCATTAGGTGTGTGTTACAAGAGTATCCCTCGCCGCGGTGACCACAGCCGTCTCGGACACAATTCTGTGTCCTGGAGACTTCAGTGGAAAAATAACAAGCTGACGGTGTGCCAGTCTTCCTGCAATGTAGCTCTGGGGGAAGTGATCAATCATC
This sequence comes from Aeoliscus strigatus, assembly GCA_901007665.1. Lineage (NCBI taxonomy): Eukaryota > Metazoa > Chordata > Actinopteri > Syngnathiformes > Centriscidae > Aeoliscus > Aeoliscus strigatus. The sequence continues at coordinate 246,446 of CAAKHB010006991.1, forward strand.
CACTAAGGATTGAGATAGCTCTGGACTATGAGGGAGGAACGCTCACATTTCACAGCACCAAAGGGCGCAGGGAGCACCTCCACACCTTCAAGGCTGTGTTTAGGGAGCCAGTTTACCCGGCGTTCAGTATCCAGTCCAACACAGCAGACTCGTGGATCACCCTGCACAGTGGGATGTGAGCGATATCTAGATATGTATGGGTGCATGCATCCGTCACTTCCCTGCAAAAGCGTCTCGGAGACTGACCCAAGATGCTCCCAGATGGTGGAATTCATGTGTTATTGTAGTGGGGAAATAAAACAAATACATTATTACACAGATGTGTATTTGATATGTAGCAAGCCTTTATTACTGCACCTGTCATAATCATATGAGATATTTTTTTTTCACGAATGATTGACGTGATTTTTGTTGAGTATAAGAATCAGTACAGGTGATTTATATATTGATTTGCTTGACATTTTACATGTATCGATATCTATATTTTGTCTGACTATTGAAGGGAAGCTGAACATTGTTTGGTGTCTGTTTGTTCACTGTGTATACAGAAAACATTGATGTGCATGACCACCAGCACAAATGTTCAACATGAAACATGCTTTGTTTATGATTTCAATAAAACGTGATGATGACATTTTTATCCTGAAAGCCTTGTGTTTAGATGATAGGATTTTCGATTGGCTTTGGAGTTCATTCATTTCAATGCGTTTGCATAGCACTACGGTTGCCAAACTGGACTCGAAATCCGTAACCAACAATGACACAGAGGTTTCAGTTTTACATAAATGCAAACGTAAAAGTTGCGTATCAAGTGTATCATGAGCACACTGAATTACTGACGTCGTTGTAGAAATTTGGTGACAAGAAGAGACATTTTAGGCTTTACGTCAGAGGGGGATAACAATCAAGTCTGGCAACCATAATCCCATCTGTCATCCATTCAGTCATTGGGCAGGGGACCGACCCCTTCTAATGTCAGTGAAAATAGTATTACTATAAGCAACACTATTTAAAAATCCGTCAATTAAAGCTTACAGGCATGGGCTCGGGAGAAAGTACGAGAAGAAAAGTGTCTTTCGGCGTCGATGATGAGGACAGAGTAAGGATTCTTCGTGGCGTCAAGGTAATGCTAATACTAGCTAGCATGCACTGTCACGGATAAGCAACGCTAACAGTAAACTGTAAAGTGGCAATGGCTTCGCTGATAGAACAGTAAGGCAAAAGATATATTATTCACGTTGGCTACACTGGATTTAACATTAGCTCAATATCCCGTAGGACGACTGTCAAAGCAGTGAACAGGGGCAAGGGCATGTTGACATTAACGCGATACATGCCCCCGTTGACCGCACCAAACTTCACTCATTTATAGTGATGCTAGTGCAAGTATGTTATGGTTTTTTTTTTAGGAAAGGGACCTCACTGACTAATGACCAACATTGTTCAGAAGGGTTGAGGTTATTCTCCTTTATTCGGCATAATTTCTGTCCACCCAGCATCATAGTACTAACCTGAAATTTTACATTTTAATCAGTTACATATATTAACCGTTCAACAGTTAGTTAGTTAAGCTAACCGATTAGCTAATATCTTGTAAGACCGAACCGGGTACGAATTCGTACCGAATTCGAATTCTGTCTTCTAGCATAGCTATCAAAGAAGCATGCCCATTGAAATAGGTGATTTGCAAGGAAACACTGCCTGTCACTGCTCCTACTGAAATATTATTTTGTAAAGGCAAGGCATGACAACCCACTGAAATAAAAACGGTGTTCATTGCCAAAACAAAACCAACACAAACTATTCAACTTTTAAATATGTTTCATATGTAATCACTTCACACACAGTAATCACCACAGAAATGATTGTAGCTGCATCAACGTGTGGCCTCTGCTTCCAGACAGTCTTGTAATTTCATAGCATTGATTTTAGGAGAAATATTCGTTGCATAACATGGTTCCCAAGTGCCCCTGGATGAAAACTGTATGAATACCTTCACGCCCAGCTCAGGGTGATTTGCAGGAAGAGCACACAGCCGCTCACTGTAAACTTTGAAGAAGAGGTCATGGAAGTAATGCTGTTGAGCTGTTAATGCTGTTGGTATTATCTTCAGTATGCAATTTTGGGCTGCTTTCAGAGTAAATAGTCTCTCTCTCTCTCTCTATCACACACACACACACACACACACACACACACACACACACACACACACACACACAGACACAGACAGACAGTACAAGAAAGCAACAGAGTCCTTCACAACATGCAATTATTTCCAAATTTCCCATAGCTTTGAAGGCACCACGGAGCCTCGCAAAG
>CAAKHB010006991.1:248784-290971 GCA_901007665.1 Aeoliscus strigatus
ATGGCGCATGGCGCTGTACCCTAACACGTGTGCTGAGGAAAAGGAAAACAAGGTGGCATATTACATGAAACTGCTCACACCCTGTCGGGAATAAACGCTTTTAGGAAAAGTGGGCGCACACACATACACACACACACACACACACACACACACAGACACAGACAGACAGTACAAGAAAGCAACAGAGTCCTTCACAACATGCAATTATTTCCAAATTTCCCATAGCTTTGAAGGCACCACGGAGCCTCGCAAAGACATATACAAACACAAGTTACTGAAGGGAAAAAGCCATTTTATGCAAAAGCCAATATGGCTTTTAAGTTTGAAGTTTACACCTTAAATACTTAAAATACTCCCAATCATCATGCCTGTGAAGATGCTTGTAAAAATGCCTTTAAAACGAAGAGGACTAGTCTTACAGACTATTTACCAGCGCTGTCTGCACATTCAAATGTTGTGAGTCATAGAAACAGTGAGTCAGATGCTGGTACTGTGGTTTTTGGTGTAGCTATGTTTAACCATTTCCCTGGACATACACACTTGTACACACAAAGCACAGCTGCGGGGATCGGCTTGATTCTGCTGCAGGTTCACATTTTGTGCGTCAGGCCAAAGGAAACTTGGGAACCACCCAAAACACTGAATGATTTTGTAACTTAAGAAGACACCACACAAGCTCAGTATGCTTTATGAGCTGATAAACTGTTAAGTTTGTTACTTAAATGTTCTCTGTTGTCTGTTTGTGCAGCTTTCAGAAGATGTTCTTCAGAGGATGAGAGGAGTAGCTAATATTGCTCCAGAACGTACACCATCCTCAGCCTCGACGAGCCCTCACAAAGACACCGGTACGCACCTCACAGTGTTCCTCCAAGTCTAATTTAAACTGAATGATCTGCTGTCTGACAACTGTATACAGTACAGGCCAAAAGTTTGGACACAACTTCTCATTCAATGTGTCTCCTTTATTTTCATTGTAGACTCTCACCGAAGCCATCAAAACTATGAATGAACACATGTGGAATTAAGAAAAAAATTGTGAAATAACTCTAAATATGTCTCATATTTTATGCTACTCAAAGTGGCCACCCTTTGGTTTTTTGATAGAGCTGCAAATCGATGGTGTTTTCTCATTGAGCTTCATGAGGTCGTCACCTGAAATGGTTTTCACTTGTGCCTCGTCAGGATTAGTGGAATTTTTTGCCTTATTAACGGGGTTGGGACCCCATCCAGTTGTGCTGAAGTCATATTGATACACAATCGACAACCCTATTAGACAATTGTTCATTCATATTATGACAAGAGCCAATCAGCTAAGAAAGAGAAAAGAGTGTCCGTCATGACTTGAAGAAATGAAGGTGAAGGAATGAAAGTAAAGGAAACGCATTAAATGAGAAGGTGTGTCCAAACTTTTGGCCTGTATGTAGATAACATTGCCTGAACATCTTTAAATAAAACCTTTATTTGGTTATTAAACCATGTCAAATTCCGGGAAATATGAACAGACATATTGGTTGTTGAAAAAAGGTCTGTTTTATTGTTGTTGTTGGTTGTTCACATGTTTACAAGAACGTGTATATGCACACAATATGTGTACTAAAAGGTAAATCTCCAAACTATAACTTTGTATTTCTATTTACCCATGTAGCCACATTTTCATTCATCTTCAGCTTAAAATGTAAATAGTGTTTTGTGTTTTTATTTTTTATCCTTATTTGCTCCAGGTGCCAGGTGCAGTGCCAGCCCGACCTCTCGACCCCAGCAGAGCACACAGGCCCAGTCCAACACCAGTAAACCAGCCTCTTATGCCAAAGAAGAGCAGAGGAGGTAATTGTAAAGCACCTGTTGTTTCCTCACTCATATCAAATGTAGTTTTGTGTCGTTGGTATTTTGATAGTGAACATTTGCTACTTCATGTATTGCCTATTTTCCGCTCCCAAGTCAGAAAGTACTTTGTCCATGTTTTGTCTAAAAGCAGTTTAAAATGAGGCAAAGTGAACTGAATCGTCTCCTCCTCCTCCTTTTGTGATTGGCAAAAATTGTTCAACAGACCCCATAAAATTGTTTAAAATTACTTGGTTAAATCAAGGCAACCGGACTTTCTAGTTTGCTGGAAGACGACAGGCTTATTCAGTTTCTTCTCAAAGCTTCTTCTCAAAGCTTCTTTCATCTTATTCAATTGGGTCGTTGACTCATGCAAATTCTGAGCTGTGAAGTTGCCAAAAACAACGTTGCCCTGTCCTCAGAATTGTGACCTGCAACCTGTGTGAACTCAGTTCAGAATTCAGCATGGCTGTGTGTGGTATTTTTGGTGAAATTATTAATGCTCATGCAAACAGAAAAGCTTTTTATGTTGTCAGCATGTTTCTTGTTACGGTGAAGTTGTATATGGAGTACTGCGAAATGATTTCATCAACTAAGAGCTTATTTCCCCCACCTGCAATGTTGTGATGAGATTGTATTGCAAACCACTCTGGTTTCCACCCAGACACTGCTTACACTGCTGCAAGCTATTACCTGGGAGGTTTGATACGATTGGAACACACCGAAAGTGTCACTTACTTGGTATTAAAAGAGGTACTGATTGACATTTGAAAGATGGAGTAGACAGAGGTTGTAGAGGAATAATCATTTTATAATCACACAGCCCTGCTTAAACATGTTCAGACTGTTCTTCTGATTAGTGACATTTTTTACTTCATGACACTTGGCGATCTCCTTTCTGTGGCTGAAATGGGTCTGGCTTTGGATATGCCCTCACTGTAACCTCATCAGAAGCTCTGATTGAATTTTTCCAGCCATGGTTGGACAGAGTTACACAGATTCCAAGTCTTGATGTTCAAGGGGTTTTTAAGAAAAATAGGCTGCTCAGGTTCTGCTCTTTGTCCCTGACTGTTTTTTCTTTGGAAGAAAAACCTCTTGTCATCACAGTTGTTGTATGCTGCCCTCTTGTGGAAAGGAATGTTTGAAGCACTGCAAGTGTAGAAGACGTAGTCAGGAAGCGTGAAAAAGAAGCTTGAATATATGCGTTTGTTCCAGGTATGAACGACAGCAGAACATACTGACGGAGGAGTTGGCCAAGGCAGCTGAAAGAGAGAGGGAGGCGGCCAAGGAAGAGAGGATCAAAGCAATGACCCGGGAGAGACAACACACACTTCAGGAGGCTGAAAAGGTCAAACAACTGGTGAGGACACTTATTGGCCCAATGTAATACACAAACCGTCAGCGTGTGGCATCATAGTCATAAATTGGTGCATCATGAGTTGACATCTTCAGGTTTCAGTGTCATCAGGTAGCATAAAATCTTTGTTATTTTTCCATGTGTATTATGAGCTCAGAATACTTCCTCACACTGCCTGCTGTTCTTGTACTTGTCTTTTTTAAATTAGTGAAATACTTGTTCCTTTGTTGTTATTTCTTTTCCCAACCAAACAGCCAGAAGTCATTATTTCACTAGCATTTGCAGTGGAATGGAATCAGTAGAATCCGTTCAGGAAAAAGATTTGTTCAAAAAAATCGTACCACTCACTCAGTGATTCGTTCACACTCAGATGAACTGTGAAATGAACAAATCATTTCAGTAAGTGATTGTGACACAACACAACTGGTTTTGAGGAGAGCAGTGCGTCAACACACTGCAGACGTGGAGACGAATCACATGGGAGCTCTCTTGTGAAGGGATCCGATTTCTGATCAACTTAGCGTTCCAAATGAAGATCCTTAAAAATTCCATGATGACTTATCATCACGTTTCTTTGCAAAACAATATGAGAACATTTTGACATGGATCATATTCTGAATTGCGTTTCTCGTTCATAGCGTTACATCCTGCCTCCTTGTCCTATTTTTACCCTCATCTCTAGCTATCTCCCTTCTACTGACCATTTTGTATTATTTATCTTTGCCTCATTTCCTTGCTTTCTTTTCCTCCTCTCTTCTACCCTACCATCTCCATATGTCTTTCACTTTTTCCATCCCAACCAATCACTCCGTCTCTTTTGCCTTAAGATAGTATTATCAGTGTAGTGCAAACACTAAATTGCACCCTGAGAGTTTCCTGGAGCTGGAGATAGTGGTGGTTGAACATAGTCAAACGGAAGGGGTGAGCTTGTTTTACACACCAGTCAGTCTTATCTCCACTCCAGCACACTCCCACAGCTAATACGAAGTTGCTGGAGGTACATCGTGAGCAGAATGACCAGTTTGAGCAGGACTGGACCTCCTGATGCTCAGGGCTCCTTGTAATTATGATTGCTTGGGTTATGAATACATATGGGCACATATGCATCCGGTATGCAGCAGATTTACTCTCATACGTCACAAAAATGGTTATTTTGCTGTTGTTCACAGCCAATGATCTGCTGCTTTTTGTCCAGACAGTGTTTTCTATAGTGCCTGAATACAGTGCTTAGAAAGGTCAATGAAAAGGCCAAAGAGTGTTGAGCACTGTTAAAGTCAGGATGTTGCAGAGTCATTTAGTTATTTGGGGATAAAAGCTTGCCACACCACCACACCACAGTTTGACTAGTTTCTACCTCTAGACTCCAGAGATAAGTCATTATGAAAGAAAACAGACTATTGATGAACCACTTCTGGGAGTGTGTCAATGTAGTTAGTAGTGATTTCATTGTGTACAAATACAGTGAAGATCCAAAGCCTTTCCAATTCTTAGAATCCTAAATATGTTACAATTGCACTACCAGTCAAAATTTTGGACACACACACTTGTCTAAATTGTACGTACAATTGTACAATTGGTTATTATTGTTTTTGTATAATGTTGTTATTTTACACTTACTAAGACAACTCAGTCGGATGAGGTTACAGTGGGTCCCTGGCGTCTGGTCCCTACCTATACAGAGTAATTCACACACTCAAGTTAGCACATAAATAATGATATTATCCACAGCAATACCATCTCCTCAGTTCATGTCCTGTTGTTCTTAGAAGCCTGTAGTAACGGGCCAAAACAATCCCATGGCCCTCCACGTTCTCCCCTGTCATCTTTAACTCTTGCCAGCATCTGCTCGTATGACACTATCATAGTTTCAATCCATTTTTTTTAATCTGGTGGCGATGTCCTTTTCCACAAGCTGAGGATATATTGGGCTGTTGTAACCATTCTCCCATTATTTGTATTTCCAGAGCCTTACACAGGTGTTGTATTACTTTCATCCAAAATAAAAATAATAAACTAAACAAACAAGATAAAACTACATTCCCATAACACATGTAGGAAAGGCTCTGCCTGAGTTTATTAGAGGATTAGATAAGATCATCCTATGGAATACAATTATTTATAAAGTGGGAACTTAGTTTGGTTTGTGTATTATGGTTTTATTCATTTAATAGACAAGATTTTATTTTAAAAATTTGTGAGTGCAAACATAGATATCACCATTGCAGATATCAGATTTTCACACGATATCTCAGAACCTTGTGTGGAACACTTTTTGAACTCAGATACTGCCAAAGATGTCCGTGCTTTTTGCTGGTCACCGCAGTGTTTCCTAAAGTTGAGTCCGCAAACTTCCCAGTAGACTTCACTAAATCTTAGAGGTCCATTAACTGTAGGTACTCCTTTTTATTGACTGAATGAAGTTCAGTTATCACTTTAAAATGACTTATCAGTTGATACATAAGTGTCATAAAACCTACAACAACCCTGCAGCCGTGCACATCTACTTTTGAAATGACCAGCAAGTGCAGTGGATTTTTATAGTAGAGCCATCAAATTCGTTTTGAGTTGCTGCCAACATGATGAGTGGCATCTCGTTGAAGTCGACGCACACGGTCAGAAACTGCCTCCACACCGTAACTACATTTTCTAAAGAGTTGAAGATGATGCAATATGGCCTGAAGATGGAAAGGATAAGGAAAGTAATTGGGAGCTCGAAGGATGTACAGAGAAGAATGACCTGAAGGAAGGAACAAGTGAAAGGTTAAAGTGAAGAACGAAACGGAGGCGAGAATCAATGTGAGTCAAATAGTCAGTGAGACACATCTCCTGTTTATGTGAAGAGAAGGCAATGAAAGAGATAAGTTTCTCAAGTGATTTAAAATGCCCTTGCCCCACTTGTGTGGGGGAGGACAGAGGCTGAGATCGACTTAGTGTGTATTAAGATTGTTGAATGGTCTTAGAAGAATGAATAAGAGGTATATAAATTGTGACGTATGAATGAAAAAAGGGTACACAATAACTAAACACATACAAATGGGAAACATGAAAGGTATAAAAAGACAGAAAAGGAGTCTGAATTGTAGTGAAGACCGAGTACGACGGGGAGGATGAGAGATGAGATGGAGAGGAGACATGACAGTGATGGCTGTTGTATTACTTTTAAATAACACTGAAAGGACAAGATGCTGATTCTGCTTTAGAAATGAGTCAAGATTTACTGTGGAGTTAAAGAGAAAAGAACAGGGTGGGGACAGTGGTAAAGAGCTAAATGACCAAAGAGCACCAGATGAATTCTCAAAGGCTGATATGAGGAGGGGTGCGTTCCAATTGTATCAGATGAAGTTTATGGTGATACAATTTCTGGGTGAGATGGTTGTGTTACAATTTCATGACATATTATGCTCGTTCTTAGTTGACATTACTTTTTATTCCACACACAACTACATCATAACAACAAACACACTGACAATTTACAGTTCTGTTTTCAAGTTATTGAAATGGTTACAAAAGATCCGCATGCTACAAAAAAACTGTGCTCATGTAGAAATGTCTGTGTGTGTACATGTGAGGTCAGGTATACTGGAGGAGGTGAGCGTTTATTAATGTGTGTCCACACAATTTGTGCAGAATAAATCCAGGTTGACAACAAGACAGATACAAGTTAGAAAGCTTCGTCTTGGATGAACGTGTGTGAAGAAAAGGGAGAGAACTCACCACAGGTGACTAAGTCCTCCATCTACGCAAAGGGCAAAGCACTGAGTCACACGACAAAATAAAAGATTGAAGATGTGTGGCATCTGCTGTCTCCTCCTTCAACTTGACTTTCAGTCACTCATTTCCTCCAGTCTTTTGTCCTCTTTCCCACTGGTGTGCCTATTCCCTCCATCCCTCTGGCTCTCCCTTCATCTTTCAGCCACGGCCCTCGCCCACTGTGCACTGCGCAGTGAATAGTCTTTGTTAATAGCAAATCTTCCACAGATTAATTTCTGAATGAGAGAATGGAGAGGCATGATGAACTAAAAGGCTAAAAGGGATTTTCTCTAATGCATTAAGAGACTTGTGGTGCCTATTCAAAGCAAAAAGGTTATAAGTTACATTAGCATTTGCCAATTTTTTCTCTCTTTCCTTCACAGTCCTCACAGAACAATTAACAGACCTACTTTAGTAGCTGCCCTTTAACATTCTACAATTGAGCTGACAAGAATACAAAACACCAAAACACCACCAACCCTTTTGTAATCTCCTCTTCATACAATCTTACTAAGCACTCATGACCCAGTTGAGACTGATGCAGGATGGAGATTCATTGTGGTTTGATACAATCTATGTTTAATTATTATTATTATTTATTTTAATCACTCTTTTGCACTCAACACTTTTTACTTATTTTCTACCTGTAGGAAAGTGTTTTGTCTTAACCATTTTGGAGATGATATAATGTGAGTTTGTCTTGTGAGATTGAACAAAGTAGTAATAGAACACATTTATAATCGCAAAATCTTGTCAGTCAGCTCAGTTTAATATTTACCTCTCGTTATCTTTGTATGTCTGCGTCTCCGCATTTCTACATCTGTTGGACTCGCCAGTTCCTCCGTTTGACACTAGATGGCAACAAAAGCATACATTTAATTTTTTTATTTTGTCATACAAAAAAAATCTTTATTTTTCCTTATTCTGTTGAAAGCTCAGTCTCTGTTCACATCAATTACAAAGTTAAATTCCAAGTGTGAAATTATCTGATTGAAAAGCCAGCAACAAATGTTACAACATGGCGTTCCCGTGATAATCCAATTCTGCTAATCTCTCCCATTAAACGGACCTTTCATCTCATTATTCACATTCAGAAGTGGCTGCAGAGTAAGGAGCAACATTTCGTTGGAATGTTTGAATTGTTTGAAGTCCTTAAGGAACTGATTTCAAAATCAGAAAGCTGAGTTTTTTTTTTGTCTCACTCTGAGTTCAGTTGTGGGAACTGTATCAGTGAAGTAAAAGTACTAAGTATTTTTGTTTTCAGTGGATACAGTGGGTCACTGTGAAGCCAGTTTCTGTTTAAACATTTTGCGAAAAATATTACAACGCTTCTAATATTCATCTGCTTTGCTCTTGTAGTCTCTGTCCTGGTTCCCACTGATAAAACCTCTGCAGATGGCAAAAGTACTACATGTTCAGATCCATAGTATTATTAGTATTATTACAATAAAACTGTGTTAGACCTTTTTCAAAAATCCTCTTTTTTGTTATAAATCAAAGTCAGTGCAGTTACACTGTATGGTTTCTTGCCTGTTTAGAGTAAAAAAAAATCCATAGTCCATCAAAAAATATATTTATATATTCATAAAGGTTTATATATGATATACGAGTTCCTTCCTCCTGCCCCTTTTCGATCATGGAACGTCATAGAATACATGAAATAAATTACTAAATATAAATCAAATGAAAACTGTATAGCATATAGATAGATACATCCTTGTAAATTCTAATAATAATATAATGTATATGTTTTAAATTGCATGTTAGGGATGTAGCCTGGAAAGTTCCAGTGTTCTCTGTTGGTTAGAAAACAGCGGGAGCCCAGGTTTATTTGTTTACCCTTTTACCTGTCCAAAAGACCCAACGCCATCTGTGATCAATTAACTAGTGTGTACCCCCCCCGGCTGTTTGATAATCACACTGCAGTTGGGGGCTCTAATAACACTACATGAAACCAGATCACAGGGCCAAATGCTGGATTCTTTGTGTTTTGTCTCCCAGATGTCTCTGAGGCGGCAGTGCCACTCTCCAGCAGGATGAAGCGTGCATCCCTCTGTATCTGATTGTCAAGCAGCACTTGCTGGAACGAGCCAGATGTTCGCTCTGATTGGACACATCTACCTCTCTTGTTTGTACTTAAAGCGTGCCATCAGCTGGAAATCCTCTGCTAGTAATGACAATTTTGTTTTCACTCTTACACACTCATTCAGACATTGGTAAAAGGTGTGCGTGAACACACACACTCTCAGACAGAAGTAGGCAGATGGGGACAAGCTTCATTATAGCGCATATGAGCTGGTGAATTGCTTGATGTTTTTTCATGTACTCCTCTGACTGCTTATTTAGCAGACATATGGTAACTTCCTGCTATTAAGTCATTTGGATGAGTGAAAAACGAGTAAATGAGTTGCATAGCTTAACGTGCAGGTTTTGTTTAGAATTTCAATGGGCTTCCATCCAACCTGCAGTATAAGCGATTTTGCCTTCAGTGTAAATACTAGAAAAGTAGCAAATAGAACATGCGATAAAAATGCAGAGTTGTAAATGAGGGGAGAAAAAAAAGAGAGGCTGATGAACATTGGGGGGCAAGAGGGCTGATGAAATGGCAGGTGTGGCGTTAAAGGCAATAGAGGAAAAGAGGTGGGTGAAGGAGTGGTCAGAGGAAGAGGACGGCAGGGTACAGATAAGACTGCAGTTGTATCAGTAATTGTAATCTTAAGGAAGTGATATGGCTCTGCATGAAAAGCTATTAGGCTTTCTGTGTGCTCAAAAACCAGATGTCAAGGCAGTGCCGGCAGAACGATGGACAGCTGATCCAGTAGAAACAGAACAATTACTTTTTTTAAATTAAATTTAAAATTAAAAAAATTAAATTTATCTGAGGTACTTCATCTCTTTGTATCGATATGTGATTAAAACTACAGGATACATTTTTGTGTGTGCAGTTTTTGGCCATCATGCTGGTTTGTCAGCTGTGATATTGAAAAAAACAAAAACAAAAAACAGTTTATCATGAGTGGAAAGTTGAGTGAAAATGAACAGACAAAATGTGATTAGCTGCAGTATCTTGTTGACATCCAACTATGTCACAGAAACACAGTAAATTGACAACACTTGCTGACACAGGATCTTCCTGTATTATTTGTTGTTTTTTAAAGTAGAAAGTTCTATTTTATTTGTACAGCCAGATGTCACAATTATAATTGTCTCAATGGACTTAATACCACACCTTCTCTCCTTAAACCCTCGGTCAGGGTGAGGATAAACTGCTGGAAACACCTTTAACAGGAGAAAAAGGCGAAAACCTTTGTCCAGGGGTTATAAAGGTGGAGACCTCTCCCTGTATGTACACACAATGAAAGTACTGAGGTGGTACGATTAAAAAAAAGACAACGTCTAACTGCATGTCCGTCTATTTTCGTCCAATTATACACATCTAGTGAATAAATGGGGAGAACGTTAGCGTAGACTGAAAATGATCCTACGCTGCAAACTCATGAAATGCACAGGACCAGAGCAAACAAACCAACGAAGGTGTGAAAGCCTTTAGAACGTTTAAAGTCACATTTAAAATACAGAATAATTTTAACAAAAGAAACTCCCTCTTTTTGGTGTTGATTTACTTGACCCCATGAGTACATATCCTAATTCTTTAAAATCATGTTTAATCACTTTGGATCGCCACGAGAGAGAAACAATCGCTCATATTGTCCTTCTTCCTCTGCGTAGCTGTTTGGCTGTAATTATCAGGAAGAATATTACTGAGTGCTAATTTGTGGCTTAGCTGGAAGCTATGTGTTAAATACCAGGGTTTAAATAAAAAAAACGAGGTGGAGAACGGGCTGCTGTTATCAGATAGCACAGAAACTGCCCACGAGGGACGAGCGGCAGCACGTGTGTTGGCAATTGTCTCTGTTAAATTCACAAACAGTATGCAGCGTGTGTTCTGTGTCCATGTGGCGATCCGTGCATTTCCCACTTTTTACTGGACAGGCCGTACTGCTCATGGTGCCTTTTTTTTTTTTTTTTTTACCTGAAAGTCATGTTGTCACTCATCTCAATATAGATATTTCCTACATCATAAATAGTGGCAACTTTCAAAACGTCCCCCGGCTTCTAGCTGTGAAATCAGTGTTCTTACAGCAGATGTTCTCAACTCGTGTTCCTGCTTCTCTGCTCATTCAAGTTCTGTTGTATTTTCTTTCTTTTTCCTCACACTGCTGTTTGGTTGCACCTTTGTTAAACTTCTTGTCGTCACCCTGATTTCTTGTTCGACGTGTGTCTTCTGTTCGCACATCTTCCCTCACTGTCTCTACCTCCTACGTAGTCTCTTCACACCCCGATGAATGTACTGAATGGATTTACATGCAGAAGATGTCAGGAGCAAGAAGAATGTGACAATACATTTGTAAGCTCATCTCCCATTAAGCTCATGCTGTCAGCTGCTTATTTAATTTAGCCTGTTTCTAATAAATGACTTCTTTATATTCATAGTACTTAATTTATGTCTTTTTTTGTCAGTCAGTGTTCTTTAATATAAAATAGCTGAAGGAGGTGTGCTGTTTTTGTAATCAGAGCGCTGTTTTTAAACCTAATTGTTACAGATGTATTGAAACTAATTTGAGTAAATGTACACTTCATCCTTGAGTAGTTTTAATTTTTTTCTAGGAAGAAGGGTAAAGAGATTAAATGTTTGAGAGCTATGGCCTGACTGAAGATTGAGAATGTACGAGCATCCTTGTAGCCTTGTCAGATTGTTCTTAAAGTTAAGGTTAACATTACATACTGATGCTAAGTGAGTATTGAATACCTCATTGGCATTTTTACCATCTTCAGACTAAGTTGATGGTGGTGATGGATAAAAAGTTCACGGACCATTAGAGTGATATAATATTCATTCCTAGACAGGAAGTCAAACTTTTGCTATATTTAATGGGAGTCCTTACAATATATGCGATTGAGGAGCCGTGGAATTCATCCTCTGGGAACAAATATTTCTCATGAATTGGACCAAGGTGTCGTGACAGTCAGAACTGGCTCTGGATAGAGCCAGACCCTTTGGAATGACAAAAAAAAGATGTTGCATTGTGTTCAGCGCTAAGCCAAGCTCTAACTTTTTGTGTGATGACCATGTGTATGCATGTGAAGTAATGCGTGTGCGATTTCTGCCGACTGCTACCACAGACTTGGGGACACCACAGGAGTCATTTGATTTGTGTTGTCTTTTTCTGATGACAAATGAAAAGCGTAATGGGTGGAAAGGGAATGAGAACTACTGCTATTTTGTAGTCAAAGTGTATCTATGTATCAGGCTTTTTGCCCCACATATTCTGTACTGCTTCTGTTTCCCTCTGCAGCACTGATGTCAGACAGACCTGGGTCCAGGCTGGTTTAAAATGGTACTCTAAATAATCTACATGACATTTGACCCTTCTAAATGTTGCTTTTTCCAGCATCACAATGCTACCCATCTGGTTGCAAAGAAAGGATTTAAGTGGTGTTTGTCCTGTGCATATAGCTGCACAGCAGGCATCTGGCATGTGGAGCAAATTATGCTCTTTTGCTTGTGTATATGGTTCTGTGGACTTGTGTGTGTGTGTTTGTGTGTGCGTGTGCATGCGTGTGTGCATACGTGTGTGTGTGTTTTGTTTAAGGTTTGTCGGTTATTAGACTGTCAATGTGAAAGAGGGGGAGTGAGAACACGGCACACTGGGTGAATAAAATCAAATTTGACTGATTTTGAAATGAGGGAAAAATACAAAATATCTGGTGTTCAGTTTCGAAACAGTTGGCAAGAATGTAATGTAATTAACCACTACTTCATCTTTCATAACAACTGCAAAAAAACAGTAGAGAATAGCAAGTTTTTCTTCCTCATCTTGGGTTTCTTGGCTTTGTTGTCCTGCATCTCGTCCAGCCAAATCACATTACCTGGCATTACTGTGAGCTGGATTTGCGAGATCACTCACCGGATTACACAACGATCACGTAATGTTGCTCCTGCGATGGAAACAGTTTTGCTAGTTCTGACATAACAGAAGAATTTTCCTTTTCAGGGGAATATTCTGTTTGTATTCAGCGCTCACTCCCTCAAGATTATTTGCAAGGAACCCAATCCATGCAAGATTCTTCTTGTGAATTTCATTCAAAACATCATTTTCAGAATCATCTAACATCTCATGTCATATGCTTGGGTTTGACAGAAATAAATGTAATAATGGCTGTTGTGTTTCTCAGGGATTTTTAGGAAACGAAACTGCAGCAGTGTTTTTTTTTTTTTTTTAACAGTTAGTGCTTTTCTCTTGTCTTGGAATGTGTTTCTCACCCGTCCTGTCCTCTTCCCTCCCTCCTTCCTCTAGTCTGCAGATGAGGTAGAAGTAATGGTAAGCTTCTAAATAACAGTCTTTTTATCCAGCCATCCATCCATCTCATGCTCAAAATGATTTCCCATTCTCCTGGTCGTCAAATTTCTCCAACTCATTTCAAGGCTTTCGCATTTTTTTAGGTTTTTTTTTTTTTAGTTAGATTTTGTCGCAAATCCTTTTCATGTCAGTTTAAGATCTTTCTCCACTTCCAAGTTATTATGAGTGCTCACGATTTAACGAGCATTTCAAAACTGTCAGACCCATATAGAACATATAAATACTACAGTTTGCATCTTCAGCCTTTAACTCACTGTTGGCAGCTACCACTTTTAAAGGACTGGAATTGCTTCATTATTTCTATCAAACCAGACTGAAACTCTCCCAGCACCTTTCTGTCTTCCTCAAATGAATTTTCTTCTCTCCAGCACATCCCTTTTCTTCTCTTTTCGTCCCTGGCTCGGCAGTCCCACTGTTCTGCCCCTCCATCCAAATCATTCCATCCGTATCCCTCCATCGCTCCTCCACTTCTCTGTTTGTCCAACTGTTTTTTGTGTACTGAACCAGTATTTTGAACCGCATGAATGTTTTCTTTCTATGCAAGAAAAAGGTGTGAAAAACTGATGCTGCCAAAATGGAAAACCAGACAAATTGTAGCCAAGTGTTTGTCATGCATGTCGATGACCAGCACCCAGACTTTCTTTCATCTCTCCCTTCTTCATCCACATTTTCAGTGTTTTCTCATCTTTCCATCATCTATTTCTCTCATCCTTTTCCGCAATTTCTCAGTTCTCCCCGTCACACAACCGGCTTCAGTCTCTAGTCGCTCACTCGCCGCTCTGTGTGTTTGTCTGTGTATGGATGAGTCTGTCAGTACGCTTTCATCTGTGCCTGTTGTTCTGAACATATGCTTGTGTTTGCCACCCCTGTGTCTCCATAAACACTAAAGATATGGGAGGAAAATGGTAAAAAACAGCTTTTGGAAACGGTTGTAAGCTTTACCTTTGTTCTGACCAGGTGATCTGTTTGAAATGAGTTGTGCACAAAACATACCGACATTTTTTATGTTTTCGATTGTCGCATACATCAAGTCAAAAATAATCATTCAAGTTGGCCTTTCTTCATGAACAGATTGTTCTCATTGTCTTCATCCAGCGTCAGACTCCATTGTGAAATGTAACTCTGTCATTAAGTGTTTTTTTTTTTTATGTTGAATGTACCAAAAAAGTCACATTTCCCAGAGCAATGAACTGTGAGGGACCAAAGTCGGTGTAATATAAGTTTGAAAATTACCATTATTACTAAGTCAATCACTGAGTATCAGAATCCTCATCAATGGAAGAATTACAGCAGAGCTGCTGTATTATGCTGTTATGCTGTTTGACAGTTTGAGCTGTTCCCGAAAGGGAAAGAAAAGGCAAATGACTAAATCAGAGGTTATTATTGTGTCAGTCCTAAACATACTAGCCACCTTGATTTAAGAGGCTAACTGGTGATTACACATCGACATTATTCAGGCGTTTCTTCGCCTGACATTGATTTACGTTTATGTGAACGTTTATGTTCCTGTGTCAGACTGGATGGAGAAACTGGGTGCTTGCGGTGGAGGTGTTAAAGCATCGATATGCAGCTATTACGTTCCACTAATTGTGCTTCAACGTGAACTTCAGATCAGCTAATGTTGATCCCTAACTCTGGAATAATTGTTCACTTTTATGCTCCTCCCTCTTTGCTGTTGTGTTTATTTTTCTTCGGTTTGTTAAATTACACAAGTTACTAAAGGAATTGTTTTAGCCGTAGTTGGAAGTGAAATTATAAGATGGCTTCGGTCATGACAATACTCAAATTTACTGAATGTAATTATTTTATGATTTCAGGGAAGAAACGAGCACGCCGATGAACACTACTTAAGACTTTACTAATCTCTGACCATGCAGCAGTATTTCTAATCTACCTCGTTGGCTGTGTGTGTGTCCTCTTGCAGGCTCAGCAGCTACAGAAGAAAGATTCACAGCTGAGAGCACTGGATGCCTTCTACAAGGAGCAGCTGGCACAACTGGAGAAGAGGGTACAGCATTTGCATAAACACACACACGCATAAACACAAAGCCACTCAGAGACTCTTGCAACACTTCAGAATTGTGACTGCAAATGCAGAACTTGCATGGTCAAATTTGCTGCGACAGAATAACAAAGCTAAAAGAATATGGCCCATGCACATGGTTTGTCTATAGATGTGAGTGTAAGGAGATAGAGCTAGTGTGGGGACCTCCAGAGAGCTCTGACAAGCACTTTCTGTCCCTTTGATCTGTCTGTCTGACATTTAGCTGTTTGAAAAGGTGTGGTCTCATTTAAGTCTCAGCCTCACCAGGCACCTCACAGGAGGGACCTTTACCCAGCCTCTGGGGTCAGGTGGAATCAAATTATCTTCTGTTTACTAAGAGAAATACAGGCCAGAGCTCTGAAAAGACCTCACTTACCTTCATGAATTAAGGTTTTCAAGCAGGACACTGTATCTCAAAATATTATGATACTTGTCACTAATGCACCCGTATGTGTGCATACGCGCATAGTTTCTGTCATAAGCTGACATCCACGATCATGGTAGCCACTGACTCAAGCATTAGGCTTTGTCTCTGTCTGGTTAGATAACAAGTTTAGGGTTTGTGAAACTATGTGTCCAATTTCTTAAAAGAAGGGAGGAAAAAAAAGACCAGTTTTTATCTTTTCGTCGTCCTTTTTGTGATTGACTAACAAGCACAGAATGTTGCATCACTGCAGCATAAAATCTTTGTACCATGTCGTTGGCACATCTAATCAATAAAATATTACCTCAACGTATTGCACACATGCACACGCACACTGACAGGCTGGCGTAGGGGTGGCACAAGCTGTGTTTGTTGTTGGGCTTAGGATGTTTGTACACAGACGCGACAGTTCGTTTTTGTGTGTTTTGCACGCGTATTGTATATCTTCAGTCCACGAGTTCTCTATATTCAGATGTGTGATTTATTTGTCTGTGTGCAGGGCTTTGTGTGTTTGCAGACTCTACTAGATCCACATAAAACCAGGATTTTACTGGTCAAAATGTTCTCAAAAGCTTCAGGTTTAGTTTTTCCAAACTGCTCACATAGCACTGAATCAAGTGGGTCTGAAGAAAAAGAATAGAAAAGAGTTTAAAAAGAAATTTTACCCTATCTGTGGTGAGATGGAATAACTGTGAATACTCACACACACACACACACACACACACACACACACACACACACACACACACACACACTAGTGTCTTGAGTCAAGGATGGTATGAAGCTAATGGAGCTAAGAGCTAACAGTAGATAATAATCCTCCAACATATTTGACAGGTGGCTTGACATGCTGTCAGCAGCGGCCTCCACGTTGTACACCGGTAGCTCTCACACACGCCACACACATTCACACAGTTGGAATGGACGAACAGCCAAACAGGGAACTCGCCCAAGAAAATTGCTGGAATTAGGTTCAGAGAATCCGCCTCTCTCTCTCTCTATCTTCACCATGCATTGTATGTCGATGTCATTGATTTTGCTGCAGTGAATACAGTTAGCCCTGCATCACACTCAGAATCAATCATGAGTGTTTTATTGTATGAAACTTTTAACTTTTTTTCTGCTGTTGTGCACCTTTTCAGGGAAATGCACACACTCTTGGCCCTGTTTAGATGGAGCCCAAGCTTACTGCTTTCATCCCGTGAGCTCCCTGCTCAATATGGTGCGGCAAGTTCTTCAAATGTGCTTATTAGTTTAGCTTGTTAGCAGTATTTCCACTGAGCCAGCACCCGTCTGCAGATGAAGACACGAGTTTCATAATGCGTTTAACTTTACTAAACACTGCAGAGTTGTGTCTGACATTGCAGTTGCCTCATTATTTTTGCTCGAGCAGAATAAAAAGAAATGTACAAGTTGACACAGTGGTATGCACACAAGCTGATATATAAGATGTTCAGAAAAAGGCCATGTGATATGATGGATCATATGGATTAGCCACAGACAATATTACATAACGTGTATATATGTATATATATATTTGCAGAGGCCCAACACGTGACCAACCAGGCACATACATTTATTTTCAATGCATGTGTACTTGACACAACACCATCCAATTTTGAAAATGTTTATTTTGCTATGTACTGAAAGTAGTTCAGTCCTGAATCAAACATAAGAATGTAAGAATTAACAGCAAATGTTATCCAATTATTTTCATTTACTACGTAAGATTTTATAGCAGCTACAGGAAATGAGCTTTCCACAAATAAGAATAAAAAGATTCATATTCACAGATATTATTTTCTCATAATACATATTCTCTTATAACATTTCTACACAAGAACAGTGGTTGAGCCATGATTAGAACATATTTTTCAATGGTCACTTGTTGATTACAGCATGTGTTTTTAGAACGCTCTGTTCGGTCTAACTGCTGGATTAGTGGCGTCGTTTCGAAGCGTAGACGTGCTGTGACAGCTGCATTCCACTCATGAGCATCTAGTTTTAGCGTGATTCTGTGCACACGGAGGTCAAGATCATGAAGTGACGGGAAGAGACTGGACAAACAGTTAAAAGCGATGGCTTTCAGGATGTCACATGTTTCATAATCATTACAGACATAGATATTATTCACCCAATTACTTACTAAAAGATGTTGATACATTTTGATTATAATGTACTTTATTCATCTCTGAAGGCTCTGAAAGATTAGGGCTGCATGGTCACATACAGTATCAGACAGTGTTTCTTTAGCACTAGTATTGATGAAACTCTTAAAGGTGAAAACTGCGACAGTGACAGTGACTTCCTGGTGTTCTGTTGCCTGGCAACCAGCAGTGGTTCCAGGCTCTGCTGATCCTTACCAATAAAATACTCTGGTATGTAACACTTCAGTTTTGCTCAGAATGGACAAATAAGATTTATTGAAATGAATTTCTTCTGGATCCTGTGAAAAATGTAGGGTACAAAATAATAGTAAGGGTATGTTTTCATGGTTCAGGAAGGGAGATATAACACAAAAACGGCATCTGAAATACAGATATATTTAAGATTTTACAAAAGCAAACATTCCATTTAACAAAACCCTGGCAGAGGTCAGTGCTGTTGTTTTAATAGATGGATAGATGAAAAATACACTTTCAGCGCGGTGTTGAGTTATGTTCGCAGACATGTTTGTCAGAATGATTAAGTGTCTGTGTTCCATTAGTGACCCTGTGGTCTTTCTCAGTGGCTTTAGCACATTGTGATGGTTAATAGGCAGCATTTATATAGGGCCATCTTCACCTCAACGGCATTCAAAGTGCTTTTGCAACCTGGTGGTGAAAACGGCAAGATGTCAGCCGGCTCATCATTATCAACAGGAGGAATTCAAACTGGAAAATCCTTGCTGCTTTGTTGTCCCCGTCTCCCCTCTCTGCTTCTCAGCTCAGCCTGTACGGCCAAGAGGAACCACAAAAACACGACATACATGCACACCTGCCGCCACTTCCAGCTGCCCTCCTTCTGCAGGCTTTGTTGCTTCCTTGCCCATAATGACCCACCACGCAATGTTAAACAAAGTGAACACTTCTGGATCCACAATTTTGCATGCACACACACCAATTAGAATACCCTCGCTCCCTCTCTCAGGGCGAGGGTAATGTTTTGGGCTGTAGTGTCTTGCACAGCAATGTGTACCTCCTTATTCAAACCTGTCCTCAGAAGAAAAAACAAAAGAAGTAGATATAAAAAGATAATTTCTTTGGCATAGAATCCAGTCAAACTCACATAATGAACACACCAGCCTACACGGGATTCAGAGTCAGTGATATGACCATAAAAAGTCTTCTGCGTTGGTCAGCGCCTGCTGTTGCCACTGTAAGGTCAGACCAAAAGGTTACATGATGTGGGAGTGTGTGGAGGTTAAAAGACAGATCCTTTTAGAGTTGTTTCAAAGAGAAGCTTTTATGTATGGATGTGTGTTTTCTGCCTCCTCCTTGCACACCAAGGCTTTTTTTCTTGCAACAGCTTGTCTTGCACTATGCAGACGATGCCGCAAATACTGCAGCTCTTAATAGTTTTCATATTACAATTATGGCAGTTATATTTGGGTTAATTAGTTGACTGTAGATAAATATTTTAGCTTGTGACTGAACCCACCTCTTTATCTTTCCTTCTGCTGTTCTTCTCAGTATTTTTCTCATTTATTTTCTCCTGTCTTTCCATCTCAGCTGGTATAGTTTGCCAGTTAAATATTTAGGAGGGGCACTAAGCTGAGGAAGATCAGCAGATGAGAGGCTACAATAGTTGTGGATTAGCTTGTTTTTCCATTATACAATTGTCTATTTATCTAGGTAAAGTAAATTTGCTGTCTAAAAAAAAAACAGAAGTCAATGAGCATTCTGCTGCTTCTAGTTTGAAATGAATTCAATTAAAATATAAGCAACATATACAGTTGGTAGTTAAGGCTTGTGTGAAAATCAAAAAGTCAAAAATGGAAATCAAATGATGATGATGGTCTGGTAGAAGACTTTTTAATGTTTTCCATCTTGTACAGACACTTTTTGTTGTTGTTTTGTTGTTCACATGAATCAGCCTTTTTATTTCCATAAATTGAGCACTTCTTGGGGCATGTGAACAGCACACACAAATTAAATTGAGGAAAATATTTGACCTTGTAAACTGACAGACTAGGAAACATGGACAGAAAAGAAATAACTAATGTTTTACTGCTTTCTGTTCTCCTGTGTTGTTGTGGCCTCAACTTCAGAATGTGGAAAGATATGTGCAGAGCAAGGAACAATTCCACCAAGCTGCCTCCAGGACAGAAGTAAACGTGAGGTAAGACACACACACACACACACACACACACAAACACACAGATATCCACAAACTCATTTACTATTCCAAATGTAAAGACATATTATTCCCCAGGGCCGGTAACACACACACACTAATAAGCAGTGACAGATAGGGATGTGCTTGTTTCCTCATTTTTATCCAGTTAAACGTGCACATCCTCCACAGCAAAGCTAACTAATATGATAAGTGTTATAATTGGCTGCTTTAATTAGGCTAAATTAAACAATGCCCTATTTTCCCATCTTTGTTTCTTGCTGTGGACTTGTAATAAGCCAGAGCCAGGGAAAAGGTAGCTAATTATTGTTCCTGCGGTCTAGAAAACATCTCACAGCGATTCACATTAAAGATCAAGACTCGACTTAATTATCTGTCACACCAGTCCTCTTTCCAGTGACAAATGAATACAACTAACAGGTTACTGTGTATTCTTCTGTTCTGTTCTACAACAACAATCATACATATTGTTTTTGCACTATATAAAGCTGAAGGGTGAGTTTCAACTTTTGAAAACTCTTTTTTTATTTCAAATTCAGGTTGTCTTTTTGACGTGTCGGGCATCATTGTGCACCAAGTAAAGACAGCAGACTTTAAAGCCAGCAGTGTAACATGTTCCATAAAAGCTTATACAAGCAAACTAAATACATGCTACCAACTGAAAATCATTTATGCACACGTTTTGTCTGGTAATCTGCAAATAGTGGGTGTGTCCAGTCACTGATCATGTGACATATGGCATGCTATCAGTATTCAGATGCTAAATATTTGCAAAACATTTGGGTCACTGTCCCCACCGCATTTCAAACCAAACTGACGCCCATGCCGCAATCTAACTAGCAGTCTTCCACACACTCCAGGTGCACCGCTTTTAAAGGGAGTGAGAGGTGACACCCTGATTAACATATTTAATGATACGCCCATACACACCCATGACTAATTCAGAGTGAATCCTACCCTTTCAGACTCTTCGCCAGTGTCTAAAGACAGAAAAAAGTCTCACTAGCAAGTGACTGAGACGTGCCCACGTGCTTTTCGCTTATGACCATCTAAATAGGGCCCTTAATCTTCTATTGATTCTAAACTGACTATTAAATCTGAAATTTGGATTGAATTACTACTGATGTTGTCTGTATCCCACCAAAAAGACGTCTCAACGTTTAGATTTAAAGCTATGTCAAATTGTTTTAGATAAAGAGCAGGTGATCCTGCCT
The DNA here is from genome assembly GCA_901007665.1 of Aeoliscus strigatus. Taxonomy (NCBI): domain Eukaryota; kingdom Metazoa; phylum Chordata; class Actinopteri; order Syngnathiformes; family Centriscidae; genus Aeoliscus; species Aeoliscus strigatus. The sequence goes on from CAAKHB010006991.1 coordinate 270,152, forward strand.
CTGGGAGTAATGTACTGCAATACCTCTAATCCTCTGCTTGTTTAGCTAGTGTTCCTGTGTGTCTGTGCGTGTGTGTGTGTGAGTGAGTCAGGAAGGAGCGCATTCTAAATCCATAAGTGTTTTATCAGAGAAGATAAAACGATACAAGCTTCCTGAGAAATTTATTGTCAATTATATGCCGCTTTCACAGGTGAGAGAAAAGGGATTACTCTCTGGGTCCTTCGTGTGCAGTCTAACCCTGACCCCTAGGGATGATGTTACTTATGACTGGATTAAGGTGTTCGGTTAGAAGAGTGTGTGTGTTTGTTTGGTGGCAAAATGCAGAGTTTGCTTTCACATTAACCTGTGGTCTTGTAACAATGTTCTTTGAGGTTCAGCTTGTTGTTAGTACATTTTCACGACATATAGCCCAGTGTAGTTTAATCAGAAATTAATGAGAACGATTTACTGATTATTTTTGAGGTTGCTTTTGTTCTGCATAAATAATTTGTAAATCTCTGTTAATTCTAATTTGGCTAAACAGATATGAACTTTCACAACAATATGAAGATGGGTCTCTTTCTTCTTAGAGAAAGTCCAACAATCTCCATACTCAGTGATAAATCAAAGTTCTTCTCAAGTTCTTTCTCCAGCAGTTTGCAACATTTGGGATGAACAAATATATTATAGTCCTTGCTTAAAATAAATGCTGAGTACATTTTTATGTTAGAGAAACTGAGCTGAGCAGTAGCAGTGAACTTTCAAAGCAAAAAAAGTCTGAAATACGCTGATGCCTGATTTCTGCATAAAACTTGCTTGGCCACTTGTTTTTGTGAGTAATTGTGTCACATTTGGCAGGTTGCTGGCCAACTTTGCATTGATTTTTTTTCAGATGAAACAGGCTTAATGAAAGATATTTTGCCTCTTCCAATGTCATTGTTTCCTCGCTGTGGAGTTAGATCTCCGGTGAAGGAGACGTAGCCCTCATAGTCCAGATAGATTTTGTGTTGGAGGGTGAGGGAGACTGCTGGCTCTTCACATCCGAGAGTAATAGAATTAGAGCAAGATGGAGACAGACAAGGAAGATACCCACATCACACTGCTCATGTCAGTATCCAAGAATTTTTAACAAGGGCAGCTGTCTCTTACAGTGGTAGCGGTGTTAAGCTTAATAGCCAGCCTTTGTCAAAGCCTCCCTGCCCATGTCGGCCTCAGAGATCACTCCGTGATAAGACTGACATGCCCAGACCAAGTTAAAAACAGGCTCCTTCACTGTGCTGTAAGATGGAAAAGAAAAAAAATACTGGTGTGCGCTGACGGCAGACCCAGTTATACATCAAATGTTTCAAGCCACTGAACCTTCAGCTGAATGTAAGACAGTAATACTTGATGGAAAGAGAAAGTATGAAAGTAGGTATGTCATAGAGGTTATGTAGTCATGAAAGTCTTCAAGTAACACTGACATGACTGGAATCTGATCTCAACATATACATCATGGCAATACTGGACATTTTTCACAGGTTATGCCAATTTAAACATTTCCTGATCTAGTGAAAGGAACAAAACCTAAAATAAATCAGCATAATAAAGGATAAAAAATAAACATTGCTGAATACTATTGAAGTACAGCATGGAACAGGATTGTGCAACAGGATTGCCATATATAGGCAACATGCACAAAAAGGCCTGTATACACATTATTTTTAAACAAATATTTGTCTTTGTTTGATATGGAATAGTGAGAGCTAAATTTTGTCACTTTCAAACTATAGTCACTTGCATGAAAAAATGGGGCCATTGAGCCCCAGCCCATATTTTTCTGAAGCTAAAGGGACATTTGTCATTTGTCTTTCACGATATGTAACTGATATATAACTCCTCTGTCAGCATTGAATGTTTTACATTTGAACCTGTCATTGTCATAGTGGTGCTCTGAGACTCAAACACTGGAAAGGGAGTAAAGAGGTACCATGGGAGCAATGTAGCAGTGCAAGTAGAGGTCGATGAAGGCGAATGGGGAGATATAATTAAGCAATGGATGAAGATGAGTTTGCTTCATAATGTGAAGTATTGGATTGAATCTACAGGATGATATAATGTGACATGACTGATTGTAAGCTGAGGCGACAGTTGGTTCCATGACATTAAGTTGTAAATGTAGGTAATTGAGTATTAGATTAAGAAAGGTATGAAGGATGTGAAGTACAAAAACTTGCAGATATTTTATAAATGTTAAGGAATAATAATGTGTTCCGGTCGCAGTGGGTGTCCAAGTTTGTACCTTGCAGTGACCTTCCCTGTGAAAACAGCGTTGTTTGCGTTCCTGTTTCATTGCAACCCAGCAGTTTAGAAAAAACTGTTCTTGTACAACCTCTTAGATAGATAGATAGATAGATAGATAGATAGATAGAATACACCTTTAGTGTCTTGACATAGTATATAGTGTTTTAGAAAGGGTTGTGGAAAGCTGGATAAACCATGTCCACCAGCACAATGGCAATTAAAGAAAGAGGCCTTGAGTAGAATAAAGTATCCACCCCACTTCATTGTTTGTCGAGCAACAAAGTGAAATCGGTGTACTTGCACAGATACAACCCTCTCCTTCAGGTTGCAGGTGTGATAGGAGTGCAGAGATGGGGGGCGTAAGAGTGAGCGAGTGTGCAGATACAAGATATGGGGAAGTGTGGATGCGTGCCCTCAGTCAATTGAAAAGCTGTCAGGGTGCAGGTGTATACAAGCTACAAGCAGAAGATAAGAGGCAACTCTGTCTGTACCTGTTTTCCTCTTCACCTGCCTGCTCCCCTTTCTCCATTGTTATCATTTTGTTCCCTATAATTTGGCACAGCCTCTACCCCTATTAATCAAACTGGTAATGGTAATCTCTTCAGGAATTCTGACTGTCTAACCTGTCAAAGGCCATTTCCTGCCTCAGTAGATAAGGATGGACCTTCTTTCGCTCACAGACTCTCTCTCTCCCAAAAACATACCACCGCTTTTGTGCACCTAACAGTCAGGGATGTTAATCGGCAGTGTCATGGTGATACAGCACTGTATCGATATTTTGGACGGTCCCATATCTGCCAGTATCACAAGTTCCATCACAATAGGATTTGATCAATTTAGAGATCTGCAATTTAGGAAAATATTATAAATCTATTTCACACAATGATTACACATCAACTTCAGAAAAAAAATACAAAAAACACATTTTAATATATTCAATTGTATTGCTGAAATGTTTCACAAAGTTAAAGGGAAGTTACAATTGCAAAACAAAAAAACAACAAACAACAAAATGAATTGTTTCCATTGTACAGAACATACACTCACACGAACAGTCACTTCTATTCATTGTCTTATCATCAGTATATGAATGTTTTTAAAACGCTTCCTGCAGCAAATATCAACCAACTTTCTCCTCTTTTATACAATGATGTAAAACTCTCACCTGACATCCCTAACATGGACTATTTCATCTGAAGACACACCTGTTGAAACTATTCACTCCAACTGACTGTATTTGCCTAATTTGTCTCAGTTTTTGCATTGGGCACCAAAATTGATTTTGTCTTTTTTTTATTTTGACTGCTTTATATCATCTTGTCATCTTGTCAGTAAGTGCAGCAGTTGTATGAAGGAGACATTTGAGATGGTCAAGAAGTAAATGTAAATGAAATGAAGATGTCAGCAGTTATGTGTTTCAGAGCTGTATTGTAGCCCTCGAGTCAGTCACAGTATTGGATTATTTTCCTTGTTCTTCCCTCAGGCACTATACATCTTAGGAGATGTTGACAAGATTTTCTAATTACCAGCCTGAAACACAGATGAGATTCCAGCACTTTGTAGTAATAAAATGGCACGTAGGACAAACAATGCGTCATATGTATAGTAATTAAGGCAAAAAAAAAATGCCAGAAGCTGAAAGAACAGCTTGGTTTTGAGATGATAAAAGCATCTTCCTTATCAGTCTTGTAGCTTTGCCAAAAAGCTTTTGTAGTCTGGTGTGTTTTGTGCCTTTTCCATTTTCCAATGTCTGCTCTTTCATTTTCGTCTGTCTTTGTCTCCCTAAGCTGATATGCGTGGTCCAGAAGTCTTAGGCCTCTCTGTTCTATCCGCCTCTGCCTTCACTGCCACAGATTAAAAATAATGGGCAGCACTATTAATTAAGCTACTAATCTTTTTTCTGTGTGTCATCTTTACCACATTCATATGCATGAAGATCCCCAAACTACTGCTGCAACAACAACCTCATACATGTTTGACTATGAAAAAAAGTCTCTTTTTCTTTTCTTTTCTGTTTTATTTATCGTATTTATTGTAAATGGATGGGTTCATTTATCGGTCTTTGGTTTAGCATGTGAAGCTTTAGCTTTGCTGGGGATGAACCAGTTTTATCCCAAGCACATTTGATAAACCAGCAGAGCTATCAGGAGGCTTTGACTTGCCAGACGAAGGCCAATTATTTCAAATTATAGGAGAGTTCCTTATCTCTACTGGCCTCAAACAGAGTGATAAAGAATTGAGTTGGTGTCTTCCTCCCTCTATGTTGTTAATGTGATGGGAATTAAAAAAACTAGGTGTTGGGGGGATGGGCACAAAAAGTGGAAGAAGATTAAACAGGCAACATAAATGGATGGTGGCGTAACATAGTGATCTGACAGGCCGTCATTTTGTTAAAGAGCACCAATGGATGCTCCTTTTGTTTCCTCTCATCTTTTATCTCACTTCCTTTATACACTTAAATTCTCTCTTCCATTCATATCACTTACGCTTAGATAAACGCAGTCTCTGCATCTGTAGTGTGTGTGTGTGTGTGTGTGTGTGTGTGTGTGTGTGTGTGTGTGGATAAGCTTCAATTGTGAATTTCTCTTGGGAGATAAATAAAACGTCTATCAATTGAAACACAAGGGTCATCTCCGTACTGGCAATCAAAGCCAAAAAAAGAACCTTTAATTTGTCTCTCAATTAAATTTAGTGGTAAACGTTTTCTACAGAGCATGTGTGTGTGTGCACGGGAGCGATTCCAGTGGATACATTAGCAGGTAATTTCATGCGTGAGTTGCTTCCCTGTTTACTCCTCAGTACCCATATGTCTGTGAGCATGTACATTTACGTATGTTTTTTCTTTTAATACACCTGTGTGGGAGGATAGTGGTTGCTTGTCTCTCAGTCAGTCAGACTTCATTACAGAGAGGCATCCAGTCAGCAACCCTGTCATAGTTAACAACTGCACTGATAGACAGCCAAGTACCAATTATAATACAGCCCACAGAGCAAATTAAGCACAGCTTACTCAATCTCTCATAGCACACTACTCTGTTGTATTTGATCAGAAGGATCCTGCCCACTCAATTAGATGGGATTTAGAACGATTTGCAGGGAAATACATGATATATTTCGAACAGGTTGTTAAATGGGTTCCAGTGGGTATAGATGTTAATTGTTTTTTCATTGTTGTCCTTCCCTAATCATTCAGACCTCCTCTTTGTCACAGATTTTTTAACAAAGTTGTTGTTCTGTTGTAATGTGGCCAGCAGCATTAACTGAGAGCATTCACTCAGAGTACAGTATATTGTTCTAATAGTGCCGTATACTTTTTATGGAAGGTCTGTGAGACACACACATACATACACACAACACTCAATTAATGACAGCCACTCATAGAGCGCAGCCATGGCCAGTATTCCACACTTCTGTACATTCTATACATTACTTACTCAAGTCAGTATCAATGTTTCTCCGTATTTGTTTTTGTCTTTTCCAGGTCTCGTAGCATCGACCCCGTGTGCTCTGGTCTGCAGGCTCAGATTTTATCCTGTTACAAGGGGAACAGAGATCAGGCCCTAAGATGTTCAGATCTGGCCAAAGAATACATGCAGTGCATCAATGCTGCAAAGAAGGTATGAGCTTTTTAATACCACCTGGAACGCCATTGATCACATTTGTTACAGATTTTACACATTTCTTTTATCTAAATAAGGAAATAATACTAATAAGTAATAATCACTATATAGTTATTGTTCTTGTAGGCAAGTAATGCTTCAACTCTTTAAATATTTCTGGAACAACACTGACCTTTGCTGTCACTCCAGTACTGCAAAAACAACATTTCAAAGCTAGTTTGGATGGCAGTCTGAAATATTTCTGCAGCCTTACATTTCTCATTTTCATGTTTCTTGTTTTCAGGGACAAAATAAGTGGTTTTCTTACATATTACCTTGCAGAGAAGCACATTAACGTTGCCTGTGATACATACATATTTTATTAACTATTAACTGACTCTCTCATGCTGCAAGTGGCTCAAATAAAAATGAAAAGTCACCGTTAGAATTCTGGGAGGTTGTTAGAGCATATAGAGATTCATTAATTGTACAGAAAGTACAATATTGTAGATTTTACGACACAACGAGGAATATTTTGACATTGTTTTCTCAAATGAATCTACAGGATTTATGACATTCCCATATGACATTTGTTGTATACATTTGTATAATTGTCTGATTATTGTTGCCGTTGGCTCTTGATTAGTTGCGGCGTCACAATCAGTTGGACACACCTTCAAGTGTTTTAAAGAAAGCTTTTTTACTTTCAGCAGAGACAATAATTGTTTTCAAATGTCAGACAAAAATGTCACAAAACAGTCCTCCGACTTTATTCAGCACACGTTCAAAATAAGCGATGCAACAAACACGTTTTTAGTAGAGAAAAATGAATGAACCAGAGACATGACATTCATCCATCTGCTTTCTCAGCATAGTTCTGCTGTGTCTGTTAAACTCAAGTCCGATTTAAAATGAGTCTTTTTTTTTTATTATAGTAGTTTTAGGGATGTATATGCATGTAGTATATGCATGTAGTATATGCATGTATATACGGTATTATCCTGTACTGTGTACATTTTTTAATTCTTAATTTTAATTTCTCTTTATTTTTATTTTACTACTTTTTATTTTTTATTATGTCTCTTGATGCTGCTGTAAACTGCACATTTCTCCACGGTGAGACGAATAAAGGTTTATCTTATCTTATGTAACCAGGGGAGCGTATAAGCAGATTGGTGGAGAATATACTGTATGTTTCTTCCTCTGTTATTAGCTCCAGCTGTAACCATCAGACTGTTTTACCCCCTTCGGTGAGGCCTCAGCAGCTGCTTTTTCTCTATCAGTATAAATCATTATATTGAACACTGACAAATCAGCTTCTTACAAAATCGGCAATTTTCGATTAAATTAATTGTTCAGCCTGAGGGTCAACTAATTAAAACACCAATTAAACGTCTTGTTTGCATGTTCAGTAAGGACTGTACAAACTCGGGCTGCGATAAATGACTTTTTTTTTTATTCTCGCAACCCTGGTTTGAGATTGGTCACAGCTTGCTCTTGTCACATGATCTGGGCAGGTGTTTTTTTTGTTGTGTGGTGTCCAAAAAACTATTGTGTGATTGGTGTAGAAGCGTTCGGCACTTGAGTTTCTCATGAACTAGGAGATGTCTTGACCAGAACTTTGTTGCTGCCACCTCGAGATAACACACATTTCTTCGTGTGGAAGATGTACAGCCTTTCATTTCACATCCTTGTATTGTCTTGTGGTATGGATATCAACACAGTGTCACTCTACTGTTTTTGCCCTTTTCAGGTGATAAATCGTCTAAATTATTTACATATCCTATCCTTTAACATCAACTGCAGACTCAAGTGTCGACCTAAACTGCACTGCAGCAGATACGTTGCAGAATAACCTGTTGGCTGTTGGTAGAATCACATTGGGGTGAAACTCATCAATTACACCTCACATTGTTGCTGATTAAAACCTTTTAAAAATGCTGAGAGATTAGATTAGATTTATCTAGAGGAGTCGACTGAGGTTATAAACTATGTGACTACTGAGTCGAGAGATTTTGCTTTTTTTTACCCTCTCCACTCTCTTGTATTTCATCCACAGTGAGCAGTGGTTACTTATTCATACGCTCAGTAAAATTTAGCCTTTATACTCTATGGTTCAGCATTTCACATTACTCTATTGGACCTACTGTTATATTATTCAGAAGCAAAGACAAAGTCCTCAAGTATATGCATCACTGCATCAGTTTTAAGTTCACAAAAGAGAGAATATGTGAGCAGTGAGTGAGGGGCAGAGTAAGGGATGTTTAAAGTTGTTTGTACATGTTTGTACATTAGAGGTATTTGCAGAAGTGTCTGCTCATCCTTAACAAACCTAAGTTTTGGCCTTCTCGCTGTGTTGGTGCACTGAGACTTCCTCCGACATCAGTGTTGGATAATCAGCTCGCTGAAACCTTGCATTAATGCATTTCTACAGCATCCAAACCTTTGTATTGTGTGCCATCGTAGGACACACAGCTGCGTCTGCAGTGTGTTTGTTGTCTTTTATTTCTACTCTTATGGATCCAGATGTCCTTTGTAAAGATGGGTATGTGTGTCTGTGGATTCCTCATATTAGCTGCTGTGAGATAATGAGCAGTAAAGATACTTTGAAGACCGTCTTTAAAAGAGACAGACTATACAGACTATCATATATGTATATATGTGTGTGTGTGTGTGTGTGTGTGTGTGTGTGTGTGTGTGTGTGTGTGTTGCTGCATTAGATTCTGCTTTAACCTACACATCAAGGTTTTTATTCTTGATAAGGCTGCAAGTCATCTCCCTGACTTTTACCCCATCAATTTTAAAGTTTATGAAGTTCCTTCTCCATTTTGCCTTTAAAAGCTGTCACAGTCAGTTGGATTTCACTGATAGCACTCTGTTTGCTTCTCTGCCATGCCTAAGAACTTCTCATACGCACTTGGCTGCTTATAAAAACTACTAAAACTACTTCAGCTCTTGCTAAGATGATTATTGAGTTAAAATAAATTCCAATAGGAAACTGAATTTCAATTCACTTGTTAAGTCCTGTTGCATGATGGATATTTTGAACTTCCCTCTACTAATGTATTTATGTTGTTGAGCTGAACCTGTATCACAAACACTCTGATGTAGGCCATGTGCCGAAGCCGTTGTTGTTATCAGAGCCAAATAAATAGGATGCAAGTGTTTACTGCATACTCATGCTTCCGTTTTTCTCCCTCTGCCTGTGTGATAACATGTAGAATGTTGTGGAAAAATTAAAAAATGGTTCATTGAAAATTATGTAACTGTACATCTAACCATGGGAAAAGGTCCCTGTGTGTCCATTAATGAAAGCCAAAAAAATTCTTCCTCATCCTTAATTCAGAATCAGAAATCAGAATTACAATTGAATTCACATAAATTCCTGAAAAAAGGAGCGTGTGTGGTGAGTCAGTGGGATATGTGTTTTCATCTTACTTGGATTTCCAAAGAGAGACAGTTTCTTCAGGTCATAAGTTTAGAATGTTAAAAAACATACGAACTATTGGTTCCTGAAGTTTCAAGAGAGAAAGGGGACAAAATGTTGTTATTCTAGTTCAACACAAGTGACTGTGAAGATTTTTTTATTGTCACAGTAGGTGAAAAGGCCGGCAAGTAACAGATGGGCTACGCTAGTGTGTGTGTGTGTGTGTGTGTGTGTGTGTGTGTTTACACGCCTGAGCGTCTGATGGCAAATCAGGGGAGGTACCACAGACCCTGCAGAGACGGAGCACACAAACTGGAGTCATTATCCTCCGGGAGTCAGACGCTGGCACACACTGTCCACACACTCAGTTTGCTTTTCATTTATCTGCACTCTCACATGTGAAAACATGCGACACACACATCCTTACTGTGTACATTTGCCTGGTGGGGGTTTCTTGTCATTTAGCAACAATCACAGAGGGAGACTGGCTGAGTTTGCTGATCAGTGTTACAACCTGTCGTACTCAGTGGAGACAGAAGAGTAGGGCAGACAGAGAAATGAGACATAACATGAGTGAGGAAAAACAGGAAACTAAAGTAAAAAGCAGGAATAAATGAAGGAAACAGCAGAACTTGCTACACAGTTTTTCTTCCATTCATCTTTTCAAATACAAAAAGTCCCAAGGCTACATGTGCTTGTTTGGATGTTTGGAATTTAGCAGTGAGCTGAAGTTTTCACCCGATGATTCTGATCCAGACCACCTCTTATTGGGGGGTCTCAGTCCAGGTCATTCAGTCCAGTTCACTGGAAGCTATGAAGCGCACCAAGCAGAGCACCATACTCCAGTTTTATTGAAAGCCTGAAAGCCTATACAAAGCCTGTAGGTGTGAAAGCAGCATAAAACTACTGAAATCCTACAAATTACACATGAACAACAGAAAATATTGCACTATATTGACAGACTTTTCTGACAAGAGTAGAGTGGATTGTAGATTTTACCTGATCTCACAGGACGGCAAAGCACTTTGAGTAACACCATTGTGATTTGAAATGGCCTTTAGCATGTTGTGCAGTAAATTGTTATCTATCCTGTTATTTATCCTCAATCTGAGAGCACAAAATTCACGAAAAACACTGGATCAGAGTGGTGTGAAACCTACACGCTGGTGCAAGGCAGCTCGACTCTTCTGGCAGATAATGGAGCAATTATAAAGGGAAGGCTGAGCAAAAGTAATTGTGTAGATGTTCAAAAAGCAACGTGGTCTCAAGATTTTTGTCGATAGATATGTTTAACAAATAACGAGTGAAGAATCTCTCACAAAATGCGCTGACTGCTGGGAAGCAATTTCAGGCTGACATCATAAAAATTGTTAAATAAATGAAGTTATTATGAACTGACACAAGGAAATGCTGTAATTGTCTTTTTGTTTGCTGTGTATGTACAAATGGAAACACACAACGAGCTGTAGTTTGTCTCTCTGCGTATAACTGACCAGGAAAACACTCTGGTTTCACCTTCCAGACTTTGTCCAAGCATCAGCCATCAATCCAGCTTCCTGACCTGTCCATTGTCCATTCACTCCTATACTGAGCTTCCCTGGAAGGGACGTTTTATCCAAATTCATCCAATGAGTGTGTAGCTTCGCCGCAGTGGAAAAAACTAGTCTGACTAGTCACATAGAAGAACACTGAAGCTGCAGCGGGATTTAATAAGAAATCTAAAGAACGTTATACACAGGACAATGGAGGGAATAAAGCGAGAAACAGGGTGCACAACAGAAAGGAGCAAGCAGAAGAAAATAGTAATGGAGAGACTTGGTGGTAGAGCAGTAAGAGAGAGGGATCAGGGAACACACCAGAGAACTGGGGCTGGTGGGTGATGAAAAACATACAGTGAAGTATTCTGTTTGGAGAGAAGTGTCCATGGAGGAAAGGTTGAAGAGGGATGGACAGAGGGAAAGATGCAGAGAGTGTTGGCTGGCCCCTGAGCAGTCAGCACTAATGAAGAAGAATGAGGGGCTGGCTTCAGCTTCTTGCTGGACTCTCTCACACACACACACACACACATACATACACACACTTTCTACTCCTCAGTTTTTGACACCGGATTAAGGAAGTGAAAAGCAGCAAACTACAGAGCTCAGCTTGAATAAATCTGATAAAATGACTTGAACCTTTTTTAACCCTTTATGTATAGGGCACTTAGTGAAATACTGCTGCGTCTGTCTGATAGTACGTCTACTACTGCAGCTGCTGAGATGTCATTAATCCTTTAGTGAGAGGAGAAAAAAACTGAAGGGAGAAATAAGAAAATAAGAAACCTCTAGTAGGAGGCTGCAATGTGCACAAATACATGTTAAAGCTGTATTTTTATGTATGTACTATGTACGGCTTTATTCTGCACTGACACTCACAGGAAGTGCATGGCCAGAATATTCACGTTCTCATTAGTGCGCTGCACAGGTTGAAACCTGCGCCTCTTCATTTGTTGTCTGTGATAGTATTGAAGGTCCTTTCTCAAACCTCGGGCTCAAACCACTGTTGTGCATCAATTAAAGTGTTTAACTTGTGGACAAATTGCCAACTAATGACAATTTCGGACGACTAAGAAAATCTTTAGTTGAAGGCAGCCCTTCTTTAGGGGCTCCGCACTGAGCAACTGATTTCTGAACTGAAACGTTTTTTTATTTTAAAACCTGACGAATACAACCTTCATACCAAGCTTTAGTAGGTTAGTCCGACACTATAGTCGGACTGTGCTTCAAGCATTTATAAGAAAAACAGGAATAAAAGTTCAAAGTAATTAGTGAAGATGATGCCTCCTTTTCTGTGTCTGCCAACATACAAAACAAAAACCATCAGGTAGCCTTGAACTCTACCACAGCAACAAAACACAGTGGAATTGTGTGAAATAAAGCACATTGTATGCATTCACCAAATGGTTGACAGGTCAGAAAAGAGTGTTGCTGCAATTTCAGTCAATGTCTATGACAATTTCTGTAAGAATTTACGTTCCTTTGCGGCCTTTCAGTCTCCATTTTCTGGATCCCGGGGCCTGTACTGTGTACAGTACACATACGGGCAGAAATAATCCAAAGGCAGTCTATTATCAGATTCATAAAACATTGTAAAATTGCAAACACATGCAGAAGTCTACTTTCCTCTCCCATCTTTAGTCTTGGGTGTGTGGTGACTCTCCGTTAGTCATTTGCATATAAAAATGTGTCCTGTCTATGATTAGACATGGTAATTAAAAAGGACCAGCAAAGTATAAACACAATGTCACTGAATTTATAATCAAGAGTCTCATCTGAGAGGTTAAGAAAATATGTTTTACTGGGGTGGGGGGGGGGTGCTTGCTTTGCAAGCATAAACAGACAAAATATCTGTGAGGAAAAATGGAACAAATGTCAGGTTTCCAAATCAAAGAGAGTAGCATCCAATCAAAAACAGGACAAGGATGCACAGAAATAATTTATTGGCTTTCCACGCCGTTCAATTTTTTTCATCTCAAAACTCCTCTTTATCTTGCATGTTCACTCACTGACTTTCTCTCTCTGCGGATGAACATCACTAATAGAATGTTTCTTTTCATTTCACTAAATAATAGAATACAAAACCCTCTTTGCACGGACATTGTGAAGAAGCTGTGTGGTTCATTTAGGATCACACTGGGTTTGGGTTGGTAGCGGCAGGGAAAGGAATCCTGCCACGGCCAAGTTTCTTGTAGTGAATGTGAGGAAGATAGATTCAATGCATTTCATTCATGAAACGTGAGCAGAACAAATTTGTGTGTAAACTGTTCGTAGACGGAAATTTACGTAAAACCCGGCATTCTTCAATATTTTAGTTGCTTACATCCTTTCATGGCTACTAACAAAATCCGACCACTGGAAATTACAATTTGATTTCATATTGCACTCAAGTTATATGTTACAAGGCGCAAAATGCTTGGAAACACATGATATAAACTTTTTTTTTTGGTGACAGGTCCGGTATTTCTCCACCATCTATGAGCCGCATCCTCCCCGCAGCGGTTAACGGTGTGATAACTAATGCCAGAGTTCATCCAATTTCCCTTTCGTGCACAACGGCAGGGAGAAGTGCTGCAGGGATTCAGAGCGATTGAAAACATGCCGGTGTCATCGGTGCCACAGATTGCACACATACGCATCAAGGCTCCGTCTGGTGATGACTTTGCTGACATAAACCGGGAAAACTTTCATTCCGTGAATGTTTAACTGATCTGTGGTGCAACGTGTGTGCTGTTAAACATTGGGCACGGGGGCCTGGTGGGATGCATGGCGCTGGCGTTTGGAGGATGGAGCTGTGTCCGTCAGGAATGAACAGAGAGTTCCCCCAATTATGTCAGTCATGCGATCATCTGCTGTTGATAGTTGAGCTGAGCCGATGGTGCCTCCTCCTGTCCCTGATGTTTTTTTTTTGTCTGAGCTGATACATTTCTTTGCCTCTAGTTTCCTATCAAACTATTTACGCTTCCCCTCGGACATGTTTGAATTATTGAGGCGTTCATTCCCATTCAACATTCACCTCCCTCCTGGCTACTGGGTGTTCGTACCCGTCTTTATATGGTGATCATCAGCTATGCATGGGCGGGGATTCATGCAAATTGCTGATTACCGGGACCGTGCTGTCAGTGTATGATGGATTGGCATTCATGATCTACACACGTGTTCACAATCAGGGTTTAGTTTAGTATAGGAGGCTTTTATGTGTAAATTAACACTCACACGTGAGGCCCATTGTGTGCTCTACTTGCAGACGACATCCAAGTTCGTCCTTTGTGGTGTGGTGACGTAATATCCGGATAAAAAAAGTTGTTTTCGTTCCAATTTCATCAGAACATAGTAGATACACTATAGGCCGTCACAACATTGCCAAATGCAGTGTGTAGAAAATGCAGATCCTGTTGGAGCCGTTAGAAGTTTCAGCCGAAAGACAACAGTAACCCGGAAAAGTCTCAACGCAACTGGTGTTTTATACAGACACAGAAATATGGGACATCACAGTGTAGAAGCCAAACCTTGAACAAAATGTTGCACCCACATGTAAATAAATAGACACTGCACATAGACAACTTGGATCCAGCATTTATTTAGCTGCATCTTATCTATACGTAACAAATTACCTGAATGTACGTTTACAACTGCATACGAAACACACGCAGACCTGATCTTGTTTCACCACATAAACATCAAAAGTTTTTGGAGAGACATTTTATAACTGTCGTCAGTTGGAGTATTGGATTGTTAGTTTGTTATTCCCTCAGTCGTCTTTTTCTTTTATTCGTTTTTAACGAGTCTTTCTTTGCCTGTCTGTTTCCTTTTTTAAAAACACCTATCATCTGGCTTCTTATGTGTCTTTTTTTTTCTCTCACTCCATTCCCATTCCCCTCTCATTGTCTCTCGTATTTGGTCTTTTCTTCTATCTGTCTGTATTTTTCCCTCTATTTTCTGTCTATGCTGCTTTTATGTCGCTCTCTCTGCTCCACAGTTGACTTATTGATTTCATTTTCATACTTTTGATGGTTGTTCCCTCCATCATGAACTATCCATTTGTTGTGCCTTCTTTCAAACATTCTACTTTTCTTTTGTTGTTTGTCTTTCTCTGTCATATAGATACAAATACAAGTGGGATTAAATAAGTCTTCTGTAAACTAGCTGGTGGTAGATTTTAAATGTAAGTGCAATCATCCTATTCTCTGATTTAATTTTCCAAGTTGAATATTATTTTGTTTATTATATTAATGTGCGGTCGTAAATCAAGTGAAAGAGAGTAAGACAGCAACGTTAACCACAACCCATTTTCTACCTACAGTACCCAGCTCTGATCCAGTTTTTGTTAGCAATCAGCAGTCAAAAATCAGTTGAAGTGAAACATTATAAACGAGTGCTCAGAGAGAGCAGACCTTTGCCAAAGCTTGGACAAATTCACTCCAAACGCCAATTAAAAACATCCTCCATGGGAGAGGACACTGTTAATGATCACTGCGTAATGGCATGTTGTCGCTATCAGTTGGTCATAAAAAGATCAATTTGGTTTTTAGCTTTTTGCTGGAGCAATAGAGGAGACATGAAATGCAAATCGGCACATTCAGATCACTTCCTTCTTCTTCCTTGTGCTGATTGTCATTGCTGGTAAAAAACAAAAATAATGATAGTGAGACTGGACATCCGAACACACCATTAATCCACAAATTCTGGAAAAAGGAGCCCTAACTCTGTCCTTGCTGCAGCAGCTGGGAGGATCCTGAAGTAACCTGCAGGCTCTCATAGAAAGCAGGTGTAATTTCAACACAAATATTCTTTGTGTGTGTTAATGCTCTTCATCTTTTCCTTTTACTATGTCCCAGCTGCTCTGCCCGGCACCTTTTTTTCTCAAAGGACATTAAATATGTGTACCGCTCCATTCTTACCCTCTATTGTGTTCCACAACTTTCTCCCGCTCCTTCTTTTTATACCTCCTCAGTCTCTTATCGACCACCCATGTCTCTCTCTCCATCCGTTCCCTCTTTTCTGCCTCTCATGCTTGTATTACCTTTGTCCCGTCTTTTGTTGCTTTGGATTGCATGATCGAACAGCACAATCAAGCTACATCTACTGCCGCTCTCTTCCTTTCTTTATCCTCAAAACCCCTCACAATTTTCAAACCGGGTAAGGAGGAGGTGGGGCGGGGGTAGGTTTGGAGGAGCTGGACTTGAACATACTCGCAATTGTCTCCTGATGAAGGCATTGTCACCAGCGGTTGTACCCACCCACTCACTTTCCTCTGACCTTTGTGATCCCCACCTCAACCACGAGCTGGTGCCACCAGACCCACCGCTATCCTCCTTTTTCTGCCTTCTCTGAGGGGGGTCCCTGACAATAATTCAACACACTTTCACATTGTGATCCACTGAAAGCCGTCTTAGCTGCATATGCAATTGACACTTGGCTGTGTTTTTTTTTTCCAGGCTGGATTTTACAACAGTACTCCAGCTTTTTACTGCCTGTTAGTTTTCATGCTCATGAAGAGGTTTTGTCGAACGACCACCAGCTGGGATAAAAGAGGATAGCAGCAGGGTTTTCACTGGCTTTTGTCCCCTGCAAGCAGACACATTATTATCAGAATGGTCCACTTGTACGAGCCTCTTTTTTGCCCTCTGTCTCCTCTTTTATTTTGGTGGATGCCTGCCTCTCTTTGTTATTGCACCTCTATACCTCCGAAGAGATCAATATTTTTGTTTTTCTCATTTTGTAAATAAATTCCATTGTTTGCTCACAGAGTTGTTGACAAGATGACACGTTCCTGTGAAAATGTTTTAAGATGTTGGATCCCCTGCAGTTCTGTACAAAGACAGTGTATTAGAAGAGAAAATCGTGTCATTGTATATTATTCTGTTTTAGCTGTTGTTTGCATCCCACTGACCCAATTCTGACTTAAGTCTTCAATGTGCTCCAGAGTACTTTGAGCTGTTTGCACAGGGACCACTTTTTTTTTTGTTCCTGATGAATGTGAATGAATGGAAAGTTCAACATCTGTTCATCACATTCATTCAACATTTAGACAACAAGTCAAAAGTCATCAAATGTCATGAGTTTGATGCACTAATTTAAATTATTACACTATTCTTACATTTTAAATGGGGTGACGTCCCATCACTGATTATAAATGTGTTTGTGTATGTGTGAATAACAACAGTATAATTTATTACCATTTGAGAAATAGTTTTTGTTTCTACCAACACCTGGTAGTGACTCATTACTACCAGCTGAAAGCACCATTAAATACATCTGAGATGTGTGAAAAAGATGTTACAACAAATGTAATATCTTGTTCACTGGAGCAAACCAGTTCCAAGCGGTCCGGTGAAATTACCTGTGTTAACCTTTGCCCCTTTGACGTCCAGACCATGGGCAGTGCGGCGCTGGGGAGACTCTGCTTCTCCACAAGGAACAAAGGTGGTGCTAAATTCCACCCTCCACACCTCTACATTTCCTGTGTGGAAAAGATATTGACCATTACATCTTAAAGTCTCATGAATGAAGTGAAGATGTGTCATGTTACTGGAATAACCTGTCAAACAGGTGTTAAAGCATCTAAAACCAAACATGGACAATTCCCAGCAAATTCTGTGTGTGTGTGTGTGTGTGTGTGTGTGTTTTTCCAGCCTGTCACTTGATGTTGTTTTTTATCGGATTCTGTCATTGATAATTGAGGAGGATATTTGGTTTGGGGCTGCTGGTTGGAAACAATAAACTCTTTCAGCTCAGGCTCACGAGCAGCTCATTTGACCTGATTCGATCCAGTGGACACAATTTTGCAGTGTGTTGCTCCCTATTTTTCCTCCATCCCGCAGCAGTGGAGCAGTTCAGCCTGTCCACCATCGAGCCGCAGTCTATCACCTGGGAGCCCCATTTGCCTGTCAGTCATCAGATTAGATAGATTTCCAACTGAGTCAAGGCTCCCAGGCTCTGTCAGGCTGAATGGAGAACAGCCAGAGTTCTGCTGATCTTCCACTTCTTACTTCTTTCTGCTTGTTGTTTGTTTCTCTGCCTGGACATGTCCCTGTGTTTATGACCTTGTCCCTCTTCTTCTGTCTCCAGACCCCTCACTCTGTCTGATCTGGCCAGAGCCACAGCATATAGAACATGCTCAATGCAACAGCCCAGGCATTAATGCATTAAGTCTAATTCGCCATGGGTTTTTGGGTCGATCTAGGGCTACACTGTACGTCTGCCTCTACCTCACAGCATCTTTCCAGTTTAGTTGGTACTCCTTGATAAAACTCAGCAATACTGTAGTACGACATTAAAAAAAAAACATCCCCTTTTCATTAGGGATTAGATTCATGCTTAGGTGCTGCTGGGCTGCACTGGGTCCTTCTAATATTGGGTCCATCCCATTTTTATAAATAATATTTTGTTGGTGAGTGCTTTTGCTTACTGGAAGGAAAGTCCTTATGGTGGGCTACAGCAAAAAAATGTCAATACCACAAACCTCATCAGAAACGACATGATATGAAATTCCATTTATTTTATTCCACAGGAAAGCGGTGTTTGTTGAGCTCTAAGCTGCTTCCCAGCGAGCGCAGGCCGCTGTGGTTCAACTTGTATGTCTAGGAGAGATAGCGGAATGTTGCCTGACAATAACTAAAAGGTTTTCAATTCATGATAGGTTTTCACCTTTTAATTGTAATACTTTATATCATTAGCCTAATAGCATAGTTGCCTATGCTACACAGTTGCTGCATAGTTGCCTAGGCAATTATACTATTAGACTAACAATATTCAACTTCAGCATTAGCATTAGCATTAGATGGACTGTGTGTTCAGTGATTGGCTGTTTCAAAGTTTTCATATGTTTCTTTTACTTGTATTGCTTATGTCCAGTGACAAACAGAGCAGAGAGGAAAGAGGATGAAGGGAAAGGTCATAATATGAAAGGAATGGGTGTGAGGGAACATTCTAGATTAAAGGATGGAGCAGGGCGGAGAAGGGAACAGAGGAGAGGAAAGGGAGGTGAGGAGAGGAAATCAGAGGGATCTGTTGAGAGGGCAGAGGAGGGGAGCCATATTGATCATCCTGATCTGTTAGTCTCTCTGTGACTTTAGTGGCTTCAATTTCCCAGCTGGAGGGAACTCTTCAGGGTTTAGTGCCGATTCCATCCTCTCTTCACACTGCCGTAAAATCCAACACTGTAACTCCTTGCATCCTTCCAGATGGGATGTGGCAGTTGTAGTGTTGTTTTTTGCCCCATCATTAAGTCAGACAACTCTCTCGGTCAGCTTCTAAACGATCAGTAGGTGGCTCTGCTTCTTTTATTTAACGAGACAGTGGATTCTAAGATTCAGAATAACTAACTTTAAACATGTTTTTTTCTATGTGGCGAATTACGTGTAAATTAAAATGTCTGACACCTGGCAGTGCTCTTGCTTTGAGATCCTCATCAAGATCATTGGCCATCATGATCTATCACCCACAACATCTAGTTCATTATGTTATAGTCCGGTTCAACAGTAGTTTGGAATCGACATATACAAGCCAAAAGTATCATTCAACCATCTCAGTGGGAGGATGAGAACACACCCAGCCTGAGTGAAGTCCTTTTGCTGTCTTCAAGTCAAGGTCACACACACTTTTTCACACCTGTCTCCAGTGTTTCTAGAGTTTCAGCTACCTCATTGATCATTGGTGGAAATGTGCAGGTTTCTTTCCTCGGATCCTTTACGAGGCTTCTAGAGGCTGGATAGATGTCAACCTTATTTCTGGTAAACATGGAGAGTTCCATGTAGCTGTGGGGAGTTCTCACCGATGATCACAATCAGAAGGATTATAACTTCTTATCTTTGAAGAAACTGAAGAATTTCATATTCATAGATCAGATTGCGCAATTTCTAAATAACACCGACTCCAGCAGCCCAGAATGAATATGGAAATTCAACTAAAATGTAGCACAACACAGGCTACAGGGAACAAGCCCTGACAAATCCTGACAAATAGAATGTGACAAATTAATGTAACAATTTAGCTTTTTTTCGGCGCGCGCGCACTATAGGTCAACAATGCAACAGTGACGCTAGCAGCATGAAATAACTACTTTCACTACTGTTTACTGGTAATTTAGTCATTAGCATTAGCATTAGCATTCAGTGGAACATGAAACTTTTGTTTTATCGTTTGATGTTGTCAGTGTGTTGTTATTGAGTTCCTGTTTAAGTTTCATTTTTAAATTACTGTATTTTTTGGGAGGGACATCACAACGTTGTGCTCAGGGCACAAATGTCATATGTTACTCTCAGAAATACACACAGGCAATTTGTGTGTGACTACTGCGATGCAACGGGGCGCCAGCTAAAATCTTGCCGAGGGCGCCGAATTGGTCAGGGCGTAACCCCTACCTGGGTTCATGCACCATCTTCGGCTCACACAAGCAGAGTTATCTGCATAGAGAAAAGAAGCTTTGTGTGTGCACAGCATCCAAGGTGGGTTTAATCCTTGAACTGCAATCAGTGCTTTTTCTGTCACTTTTCATCAGTATGAGGCCGAACACAAGTCAGAGTTGGAAATTGATTAAATGAAAACTAAGAGAAGGGTAAACATGGATTTAAAGGAATGGAAAAAAACAAGTAAATATATGAAAAAAAGGAAAAAATAATAAAACTGGTAGGATAGGATAGTTAGTCTGGATATGCTGGGCAGGATTCAAAGCTTTTTATCTCCTGTGTGAGATAATGGACTCTCCCCCACCAAGGACGTGGATCAGACCACATACTGCCGGCAAGAAAAGGAGAGCAATGATTGCGTGCTTGAGTAAAACATTCATTTCCGACTTGTCATCTCATGACGGGCTTACAGCATGTGTGAGTGAGTTGAGATGCTCTTTGGGAATATTTTTATGTTGTACCTGCTGCTTTTACTCACCTGCACTTCCTGGTCATAATTATAAATATAAATAATAATAATAATATATATATATAATGCATATGTATGTAATATTGTAAAATATGGAATTGTTCTTTTTTTGACAATG
>CAAKHB010006991.1:297405-313099 GCA_901007665.1 Aeoliscus strigatus
CAGTCACAGTTGTTACCGCCACTATCTGTCTGTGTACATCCCCACCACACTATAAAGAGTATTCAAAATGGCCATACAGTATACATGTATATATATATGTATATCTGAATTGAAGAGTACAAGAATTGTGACGAGTGGTGTACTGTGTGCAGGTGTGCGTTGAATGGTTTTAAGATGTGATGCAAGTATAACACATGAAAACATAAATGAGTGATCTCTTTTCTGTCACAAATGACTGTGGTATAAGCAGGTTAATCAACGGCTCGGTGTGTGTCAAATGGTTTTAAGGCGCTTTGCGTCGGCTGGTTCTTTGAACCCACGTCATGCCTTAAAACCGTTAAAACACACAACTACCCACTCATTAACACTTACATATATCAAATGTGTTTCTTTTCATAACATATATTTGTCCGTTCCATTCTGCCTGAGACAACATGTGTGACTGGCAGATGAACAAACAGTCTCCATCCTTGTTAAATTTTAACAAGATGTTTGCTGCCGCAGCCACTGTCACACTGAATGGCTTCTGTCTTTCAAACTAAATATAAACAAATACGACTTACCCCCTAATTTCATGTCAAATACCACCTAATTCATGTTTTTAATTTTATTTTTTTAGGTAGAAAGGTGAAGGAGGAGAATGTGTTGTTCACCTGACTTCTTAGCAGATAAATCCTGCTGCGCACATCTGGGTTACAGATGATTCTCACTTGAGGAGCCATGTGAAGAAGACACGGTATGCAAGCACTGAGTTAATCAAGCACAACATGAATGCTGCATCCTTCTTATTTGTTGTAAAATTATTGGTGCGATTTTTATTTTTTAGCTTTTTTCGGTTGCAACTACAAAAGCAAATGTATGAAATCTCTGTGATATTATCTGTTGACTCACTCAAGAACTGCACGTCCATATTAACATACAGAACACATGATGGCGTTTAGAAATGTAAAGGGTCTTTTGGCTGATTTGTGTGAGTCAATTCAATAAAGTGGTCATCATTTTTTTGAACTTCATTTGAACTCCAATGAGAGCATTTGATTCGCCGCCTAGCTCACACATAGCTCAAACAACATTCCAAACTGTAGAAATGCATACTGTGTTAGTGTACCAACACTGAGGGTAGATAAGATTAACCTGCTCATACCATCGTCACTTGACAAAGAGACAGAGATGGATCATTTATTTATGTTTCCATGTGTTATACCAGCCCTAACTCACATCAGGTGCTTGTTTTCCTCCTCAAATGTCCAGTTGTTGTTACCGCTGACAACCACGCTGCACTATTCAATGTTGCCAATGTAACAGGTTGTGCCGCGGGTGGATATTAGAAAATTTAGCCTGGAGCTGAACTAGGTGTACATTCAACGATTTTAACACACGGCTGCCAGCCAATGAGAAAAGATTCACCCAGACCATGGTTTAACAATACAGAATGAATAAATGAATAAATGACATGGATTGTTATGTGGTCATCATGTACAAGCACGTATATGACTCATTTAGAATGAATTATTTGAGTATCTGTTTTTATTGACAAGTATGTGTATACATACAAAGAAGTTGTGCCAAACATTGAATATAAAATGAATAAATAATACGTCTGGCAAGTGACTAAGACTAAGAAGAGTATAAGAGAAAAAAAAGTATTTGAGATAGATTAATTCATATTGTGTCCAACCGTGTTAGAAGTAGATGTAATTAGTGCCGTCTCCCACCACTTGTGTGACATCACGCAGGTGGTGGTGATGAGCAGCAGAGTTTGACGTTGGGATGAATTCTTGGAAAGCTGTTTTCTGATTGGAGGGGTTCATGCGGGATGTCCAGACATTGAAGGTTGATGCGATGAAGGAGCGGGTGGGGGGTTCGATGTCATACAGGGGTTACCTGTGAGCTAACTGACACCAGAGAGTTTTAGACAGTTTCTGGGTGACTGGCTAGAGGAGAACCTGATGGGTTGTGACAAGAGAGAGGAGCATGTACATGAGATGATGAAGTGAAACTGTTGGGAAACAGTGGACCAAAGACACTGACAGTATTTGGAACTCCTGTAATGTGGTTTACTGTGTGGGTGTGTTGATGTGAGCTGGTCTGCAGAAGCGATCAGGTAACAGAGAGCACTGTGAACATGTGGGAAACCAACCCGAGCTATTTCTTGGAGGTGTAGTCGAACCCAGGTGCACTGTCAAATAGCAATGCTTTGTCCCCGCCACCCAAACATTATGTCCGTTATATGTCCCCCTTCACCCCTTCACAATGATACACCATGATACTGTTCTAAAGAAAATATTCAATTACAGTGTACGAAATGAAGGGGTGCATGTCATTCTGTCCAAGTCTCCAGGGTCACATGACTTTTGAAGAAATTTCCCTCAGTAGAGTGAACGGGATACTCTACCATGTTATCAACTTCCAATAGACAAAGCAAATAATATCAAGAGATGTATCTCATGCAGTTAAATGTATTTCTTATCTAAATCACACCAAATTTGACATTGCACCTCCAAAACACAAGTGTGATTGGATGAGCAGTTCTCCAGTTATGCAAGACACACACACACACACACACACACACACAATATGAATTTATCTTTATATGTAGACGAAAGAACTTGCAGAAATAATGAAACATGTTGGATTCTAACAAATTCATTATGTCAAATTTAATAAGAGCTGAAGATGCTCTTTGCTGACCATGCACCCATTATTTACAATGAGCCAGGGGCCAAAATATCTATTTGTTTGCTCCCAGCTAGTCGCACGCTCCCTCCAACTGCCCTCTGGACATGTCATTATTTACCCAATTATACCAACACTGTATTTTTATACTGCCACATCCACAGGTTCCCCACCAGGCTCTGTTCAATGATGTATGACAGTGTGTCAGGTTTGACTCTCTGTGGTGCCCTGATTGACACACAAGCACTTGACACACAGAGATGACAACAGTCCACGTACGTACAGTGACTGCATTTGTGTGTGTGTGTGTGTGTGTGTATGTGTGTTTGAAAGAGAGAGAGAGAGAGAGAGAGAGAGAGGCTTGTGTACACACTCTTAATAGGGATAAATGTTTCAGATTTTGCCTGGATCTACATAAACAATTCATTATCTTAGGCTAGTCTGTGAAATTTCCCTTTCATACAAATACGACTATGACTGTGATATCAGATGTGGCCTTCTGAGTTTGTGCGGATCCGTCTAATTGGGGCTAAGTCTTAATAAAATCTTACAGTATTGTTCCAGCCTAACTAGGTGTTGCTATGGCAACATTCCAGCGTGTAACAGAGGTCTGAAACACAATTAGAGGACCAAGGAAACATCTTTCAATGTGAAAACACCATTGACTTCCAGAAGTAGCTAATGGGCATCCGTTTCTTTCCTGTTTATGAACAAGTGATAACCAGATTCATAAATCTCATGAAGCCAGTGAGAAAATCAATTCTACAAAAGGAAGTTGCATTGCTTTCCCTACTCTTAGGTGGAAAAATCTCCCAAGAGATTAAAATAATGTATCACACATAATTAACTATCACTTTTCCTCAACACATTGTAAAGCAGAGCCTGAAACTGAAAAACTGAATGGGAAGATAAGATAATTGCTCTCTTCACCGAATGTTTTACCAAAGACACCTTTTTATTTTCCCGCTGCCATGTTTCACAACTGCAGCCATCAAACCATTGAGCAAAGACTTTCTTCAACACATAGTTGAGAAATGCAATTGTCTCCCAATTATTGAGTCACAAGTAAGGAGCCATGCACTTCCCTGTTACGCACAGACTCGTGGAACCATGAGC
Source organism: Aeoliscus strigatus (assembly GCA_901007665.1). Taxonomy (NCBI): domain Eukaryota; kingdom Metazoa; phylum Chordata; class Actinopteri; order Syngnathiformes; family Centriscidae; genus Aeoliscus; species Aeoliscus strigatus. The sequence goes on from CAAKHB010006991.1 coordinate 301,198, forward strand.
ACGACATATAATTTGCTTTTTCTCAGTTCTTAACAGACGACCCACTGTCATTAAGTTCCCGTTCCGTCCATTTTCATCTCCTTATCCAAGGTCGGGTCGCAGTGGTAGCAGCGTCACCAGGGAGCCCCAGACGTCCCTTTCCCTGGCGACACCAGCCAGCTCTGACTGGGGGATCCTGAAGTGTTCCCAGGCCGGGGTGGAGACACAACCTCTACACCTGGTCCTGGGTCTGCCCCGGGGCCTCCTCCCAGCTGGACGTGCCTGGAGCACCTCCCAAGGGAGGCGCCCAGGTAGCATCCTAACCCTAATAACGGTGCTTTAGGAATACAAATACTTTACGAACTTGAACATTAGCAATGTAAGCCATTCAAGCTCTCTCACTCTTGTATCACACGAGATCTGGAAAGAGAAAGACGTCATCCCGTCCAACTAGTGAATTGTAACCAATTCCATTTCCAGTAGAGTCGCCTTCTAAACAGGGCAAACACATTTAGAAAGCTCCCAGGGGCGTGAAGTAATGGCCTCAGAAGGCAGTTGATTTGAGTCACAGACGAAAAATAAAGTGATGGCATTTGTGTGTTCTGTGGTTAGTGAGACTCTAAGGTACACACACACACACACACACGCAAAACGGCCACATCCAACTGATTTATGTTCTCTGCTGACGTCTTTATAGCAAAACAAATGTCACTGAACATCATTTTAAAATAAAACTGTCGCTCAGTGTGATTCCACTGATGTGTGCACATGACGAGTTCATGTGAGAACGATAGATGGCAGCCTTGCCTTCAGTTTAAAGCTGAACACACACATAGCGGCACACACACATTTTTTTTTTGTTTTTCCACACCTGAAACATTCACTCATAAAGGCTTAAATCAACCATTAAAAGTGGGAGCGGGTAAAAATGATATTTGGAGACAAATTACAGAATACAACCTCAAGAAATCATCAGCAGGATCCATCTGAGGCTGATTAACAGAATATTACCAAGACATGCAAGAATAAATACAGCAATAAACTCTATGAATAAATTATTTGCAGTTCCTGTATAATGTGATTTTAATTTCTGCATCAGCCATCTTTGAATTTTTTTACATTTAACTGGCATCTCTGTGTTGTGAGATCTGCTGCCCCTCAACCAATTATTCATATTGATTTAACAGGCACTGAAATTGTGCCTCAGGCTGCTAGAGGAGACAAGGACAGAGTGAAGGGGGCAACGAGAGGAAGGGATGAGTGCAGGAGAGGACAGCAGGGAGATGTGGAGGTGAAGAGGAGACAGGCAGGTAGAGACATACAGGCACATCTGATGGCGTGCATACAACAGGCAGAAGTGCAGAGGAGAAGAAAGGAAAAGGACTCGATGAAACTGTTGGAGGTGTGGGAAAGGGAAGGATGTGAAAGGAGTGGCAGATGAGAGAGAAAGGGTGTGATAAAAGGAAGGATGTGCAGGGAATAGAGGAAAAGAGAGATGAGATAGAGCTGGTGATGTAAGGAGGTACAAAGACAGGAGCGGGAGAAAAAGGGGTGTGAGAAAAGACTGAAAAAAGAAAAGAAGCACATGAAGGAGACAGAAAGGAAGAGGAGAACAGAGCAGATGCCAAGAACACCGTGCTGCTTTAATAATCTGTGCCTGTCATGCTCTGCATATGAGATACAAGTGATGACCGCTGTGATTCACAACCACTGGCTACGAACCAGCCACTGGCCACAGTGTGTGTGTGTGTGTGTGTGTGTGTGTGTGTTTGGGGGGTGGTGGGTGGGTGGCATGTGTGTGTGACTTTCCATTCAGTGTGAAGGGCTCCTTTTAACAGCAGATATGCTCTGACATGATTCATGCCAACCTGCCTGGGGACACACACACACACACACACACACACACACACACACACACATTTATACACCTAAATTACAATGCTCTGTGTAAAGGGACATACAAATCTAGTGTTGCTCAGAGCAACAGCACGTGTCCCCACGTGTACATGTGTTTTCCTCCCTGTTGAGTTGCTATAGGTGCACAATGGTTGCACCGGTAGATGAGGGATTGTAAGGTTCAAGACACACAGCACAACACATGGAAGAAAACAAGGTTTTATATGCAGTGGGAGAGACAGCACTGTCAACTCCCATCCACCACAGAAGTGGACCCCGGCCACCCAACCAAGTAGCTGCTAATGGAGGCTTGACTGACAGGTCGAGACCATTGCTGTGGCTCACTGCACTGAAGGTGTGTGTGTGTGTGTGTGTGTGTGTGTGTGCAACCCTTTGTCTAATGGAGTCAAGACAAGGACTTGCTTCAGAGGGAAATACTGTCAACACTAACGTTTTTTCTAAAAGTGTGTTCATATAAATACCGACAGCATCTTGTGCACACAGGGATTCCTGCATTTCTCCTGTTCTATCGCTCTACGATGCAGGAATTAGAGAAGAGAGACATTCCGAGTTTTATGTCGTGGTTGAAATATGAATGTGGGCTTGCAATGCCTCTTGATATTGCAAGAGAAAACTCAAACATTTACTTTATTAACTAGAAACACTGTTCAATACCACATAGCTATAATTCACAAGAAAAGTAAATGATTACACTCCTGCTATATTCCTTGAAAGCAAATAAGTTTCTGTGCTTCATCACAGCTGTAGTAGTATAAGATGGCCTTGGGAAAAAAAAAAAATTCTATGTGGCATGAAAGTTATTGTACATTCAGAGAATAAAAGCAACAAGAGGTGCTCAAGGCTTCACTGCATTCGCCACACAGTTCTGTTTTCTGTAACCAAGGACGGTGCGGCAAAAGAGAGGAGTGAAAAATGAATGTGAAAACTATGAATGATCACATTTTACCCGTTTTACCAAGAAATACATGCATGTTATCATGCATTATCTGGGTACCTTCAAGAATCCAAGCAACGTGCATAAGGTTTAATAATAATTAAAGTGGTTAATTTCGTGGGAAGCGAGAGCATCATCTAAAAACAGAACCGGCAGTCTGCAGAAAAACAGCAGTTTTTTTTGGTCCTAATTTCACATAATTTTCTGCAGTTCGATTTGTAATCACAAGTGAATACAAAAAAAAAACCCTTCGCTGGTTTTTACCTCCGATTAAGAATGACTGGCTACTTGCAGGGAGCAAAATATGTGTTTCATTTGTCGATGGATGGCCATAATACAAATAGTGACTGATACATTGTACAACACTTGGTCTTAATGAATATGGACAGAATTTTGAGGTGCAGCTGTGTGGTGTTCAGGATTCTGTATCTTGGAGCAATGACCTCCAACTCGCACTGGGGCAGTTTGCAGTCGAGTGCGAAATGGTTGGGATGAGAATCAACGCCTCTAAGGCTGACGCTGTGGTTCTCAGCCAAAGAAAGGGCGGAGTTCAGGCGTCGTTGCCCCAAGTGGAGGAGTTTAATGGCGCGCGAGTTGGATTGGTGCAGCATCTGTCGTGATGCGGATGTTCTTCTCGTCTGTTGTATTCTTGGATCACCAGTCTGTCTTTGCTCCATCCCTCACCTGTGGGCACGAGCTGTGGGTAATGACGGGTAGAATAAGATTGTGAATACAAGTGTTTTCTACGCAGGGTGGCTGGGCTCAGCCTTAGAGATAAGGAGGTCAGACATCTGGGAAGAACTGCTACTCCTGTGCATGGAGAGGAACCAGCTGAGGTGGCTCAGGCATCTGGTTAGGACGCCTTCCCTGGGGAGATGTGTGGAGCATGTCCGTCTGGGAGGAGACCCTGGGGCAGGCCCAGTACTCACTGGCTTAGGAAGTGGTGGAAGTGGCCGAGGACCGTCTGGGCTTCATTACTGAAGCTGCTGCCCGTGCTACCTGGCCCCAGATAAGTAGTGGAGGTGGTGTGACGAACACCGTCTTTTACCAAGCGGCCATGCTTACATATGATATCGTATCACTCACTTATTTTGTTTAATTCAGGCGATAAATCATATTGGGGGGGGGTTCTGGCTACCACAAAATACCCCCTTTTGTAAAGTACGATCTCTGCATTACCAAGGTCCTGTTGTGGTTCTTGGTGGTAGTTTTCTGTTTTCAGGTTCTTTCCGGGTTGAGTCGGAGCACCCGGCACCTGGCTACTTAACCCCACCTGCCCAGACATCAGTGCTGCTTGTTGCGTATTGATTTTTGCTTCTGCTGCTATTGCTTTTCTTGGTTATTATGCCTGATTTAGTGGAGAGCTTTGTTTGTGTGGGAGCACGTGTCGGCCCAGTTTAATTGGCTGTGAGTCGGGGGAATTCATTAACAAGGAGAGGCAGCTCATCAGAGTTGAACCTTCTTTTCAGTGGATTATTTGAATATTATTATGTTTCCTTCTTTCAAATGTGCTACATGTCTTTCCTGGAATGTGTTTTGTATTAAGTGCAAAAATGCTGTGTGAGATTCTCTAATTGTACTTTCTCTAACCTCTAAGCACCTACACTATATGCGGATTTCAATTGTGTTCTCATTTCATGTTTTCTTGTGTGTAAATTACTGTGACTGTCATGTGATCAATATGTGCTTTTCATGCTTTATTACAGTAATTTAGGTTTCTTGTCAAATAATATCTGAGGTCATTATGTCTTTTGGTTTATCTTTTTTTTTTTTTAAATATACTTCTATCTGTCCCAGGCAATCATTTGGAGCCAATGTGATGAGTTCATTGATTGAGAAAAGGTAAAAAAAGGTCTCCTGTGTTGGAAGTTGGAGGCAGGCAGGATGAAGAGCACGGAACTGACTGTCAGGTCTGATGACCAGAGGCAAGTGGGATGAAGTGGTGTGTTCAGTGAACGTGAAAAGAAGGGGAGCTCTGGGAATCCTGCATTGTGACATGAGGGAACACAGTAAAAGCACTGACTGGAGTGAGTTGCTAATAGCTACTGCGTGATCCAACGGCATGGTTCTTATATATGGGTGCACGCAGGTGTAGTGATGAACGAGGAGAGCATGAGACCATGGACACTGACAAGACAGAACAGGAGGATGCAGAGACAGGCAGGTGGTGGCCTGCAGGCCAAATCCATCCTGTAACGGGATGGTGGAAGAGAAGGCTTCAGGTGAAGTTTTTTTTTCTTCTAATATATGTGAATAATATGTATATTACCTTGTAAATAATGTACATATCTCTTTTGTATTTTGTTGTTCTTCCACCTTTCTACCTATACTGTCTTGAGAGAACGCTGCACACAATGTCATTGTACTTGCATATATTGACAGTAAAGAAGTGTGTGTGTGTGTGTGTGTGTGTGTGTGTGTGTGTGTGTGTTCGTATGCGCGTGTGTGTACTGTGAGCTGTGTTTAATCCACTCTGTATATGCAAGTCAACTAGTATAAGTATTTTGGAGTATCCCATGTGAGGCTTTCTTTCTTTTGTTGTCGCAAACATAAATCACAGAACAACAGGAATTACACATGCATGCATGCAAACACACAGCTGGTTGCTCCTGGAACTTTTCCTGTCTTGTAACGTTGTGCCCCTCCAAGAACCCAGTTGGTCTCAACACGTGACCCAAAGCTTCACACCGATTGGCTGACACACCCAATTAACACACATAAGTAATGAAAAGTTCAACATTGTCTCAAATTATGGTAAAAATCAAACACGCTTTTTCTTTTATTAATAGATGAGTAGCAATCAATACGGCAATTAGAAAGTTATAATTTCACATTATGATGATTGACATGCATTCAAGAAAAGATAAGAGCAGTGTTTCCTGTATGATTTGGATTTGTTGGTGTTTTTTCCACCTCCCTGGTTTCAGTTTGTTCCTTTGCAGGGTGTGTGTGTGTGTGTGTGTGTGTGTGTGTGTGTGTGTGTGTGTGTGTGGCAGCGAGTGGGCGTGGCTGCCGGGTTCTCAATGAGGCACATCTGATCTTCGTCACTCATCACTCATTACCCCTCCATATAAGCCTGGTCTCAACTCCACTCCTGAGCCATGTTATTCCGTTGCTCCAGTTACATGTGTGCACCTCATCGAAGTTCCTGTGATTGCCTGAACTTTTTCTTTCTGGCTCCTTCTCTTCTAAGTTGTTACTTTTGGCATTCAAACGCAAAAAAACAAACCTTCACAACTGATCCACAGTAGCAAAATCATACCACATCCAGCTTATTGGAGGCAGTGTTTAGACATACAGCAGAAATCTAAACTAAAATGCAATAAACAATATATACAAGTACTGTGTGATATTTTGATGTGGTACGTGTGGTCTGTTGGTATTTCCAGTGTGATCAGTGTCTCTTAACTCACAGCGACTTCCTTTGGCTTTAAACAAGCCAGGGCAGAATAAAGATGCACAGGTTTTTCAGACTGTCTATGTAAAAGTCATGAAATCGATTCAAGCTTTAATTTTGGAAACTGTCCACATCCTGTTCCGTCTGACATTGTGCCCAGAGTGATCTGCTTTGTGCAGTTTGACGTAGTGAAACAGACTGGGGATGTATTTTTAGTGGAGCACAGCGGAGAGCCTCCGTGTGTCGAGTGGAATCAAGATAATTGCCATGAGTGGCCACGATGAGCCCCAGTAACTAGTCTGTATCCCATGTACAGTGTGTTTCCTCCCACACTATTCAGGCTGTAGTTTGCACATTACAACTGAAATGAAAATGTAAATCGATATAATATAATGTATATCAATAGATAGTGAGAATTATTATTTTCAGTTTCAGAGTCAGTTCATGAACCAGAAACCATTTATTTCATTTGCTCATGCATGCATCTTTTCTACTGGGCATGTCACGTGTCTTTTGAGCACGTTTAATAAAACATAAATCTACATACATAAATGAAACTGCTGTGAGAGGGCTGCACCTCAAAGACCAGATATTTGGTCATGACAACCCTTAATATACAGTTTTTCCAGTATACAGTTCCTTGTCCTGTATTGTAGCTTGTAGCTTTCAGCAGGCTGCATACGTCGCCTTATTTAGGAGTTGCCAGTTTAACTGATGAGCTCTTAGATTATACGTACATGCAGTTTGCATCAGTGTACAGCACCGACATGCCATTGTGCTGTCTGCGCTGTGATGGATTAAGAATGCCGACAATTTGTTACGAAACAAATTCTCCTCACAGACATGACACAGTAGATTGCACTCGCGATGCAACGACCTTTTGACGTGAATACGACCATTTGGTGCCACGTGTATGGAGAGGGACCACAGAGAAGCAGTGGTACAGGCCAGGTCAGAGCTTTCATGCTGCCATCCAGAGTCATCTTTTATTTACTGGGCAAGTTCGCTGATGTTTGAATAGAGTAGGAGAGAAGCTAAACCTCAGAGGAAGGTATCTTGAAGATTAGACAGAAAGTAACAATGAAATGTGATTTTCATGAGTGGATACTTGATGTAGATAACTACTAGGATGAAGGAAGAATGATGGGAAGAGGAGACAGACAACCAGATTGTGGTTGTTAAGAGAAATTTCTGTGAACATAGTAAACACTCGTGTCCCTAAACGCCTCATGCAGGGCTCTGTCTGGTTTCTCACAGCAGGCCGACAAAAGGAATTTGTATTGTTTTTGCAGAATATCCATTTGAGAATTCCTCTAAACCACCTCACTACGGGTGGTCCAGCTTGTGGCTCCAGCTCGGAAGAGCAGCCTGATAACGCCTCCTCATCTGCCTCGCAGCTATTGTGGCGTTTGTCTTGGCAGTTACTAAGGGTTGAGATCGGGCGTGGGGCTCTGAGGGTTCCAGTGACCAAACATCACATGATGTGTGTGTATGTTCCAGGTTCGTCATGTTGTGAGATGTAAACCTGATTACACTGATATATTTATGGCCAGTTCACAGTGATGTTAATTGTACTTTAGGGAAAGTCAGTTCAGGTCAGAAACTGTGTTTTTAAAGCGTGTTTCTACCTTGATGTGACTCAGAAGGCTTTACAACGTTGCCTGATTCACACTCACGTAGAACCACTGGCTGGCAGAAGCTGCTAACACACACTGATGACACACCATCAGGACCAATTTGGGGTTCAGTGGGACACTTTAAGAGGAAATTCCATTACATACACAAACAAACACCAGAGCAGCGGGCTGCCATAGGGAGCAGTTTGGGCGCCTTGCTCAAGGGCACCTCATCAGTGAATGTGCGGGAGGGAAGTGCTGCTCATTCCTGTCTTGTCTGCCAATCCAGGGCAGCGGCTTCCCGCCACTTGTTGTCTGTGTGGATCCATACCTGTGACCTTCAAGCCGGCACGGTGATGTCCAAAGTGGAGCCTTTAAGGGTTCAGTGTCTGTCTCAAGGACACGGGGAGGTGGGATTCAAACTGTCACAATCCGCTTTAACACTGAGCCATAGTTGACTTGTGTGAAGTGACGGAACTTTCTCTGCCACTTTGTGGGTGCTTTAAATCTACATACGCCAACTGCTGTGCGGTTGGCGATAGGCAGAGGGATTTGGTTTTATCAAGGCTTACAACTTCTGTTGGTTCAAATCAGTGAGTAAGCTGCCAGTCATAATGGGGAAAAACACATTTTGTGGGAGAGAAGTCTTCCACTTGACTGCTGTCTCTGTCCCTACGTCTTTCATTCTCCGAGTCTACTGCGGGTTCGTGAGGGTCAGTCTGGTGTAAATGAGGGCATTGTTCCAGAAGGGCAAGACAGCATTACGCAGAGGATTATCTGTTGGTGTTGAACTGTGGGATTCAGTTCCTTCTGGTGTATAAGTTAGTCACTGAGCTGCATCACGATGACAGTTGTTTTTGTTTTGGGAGAAGGAGACAGTGTTCTCAGGGGGGAGGCTGAAAGGAAGGAAGTTGTAAAAAGTACAAGACAAAATTGAGGGAGGAAATACTGAGAGCAGGAATGTGTGATCAGGGGAGGCAGGAAAGTCAAAACAGATAGTGATCAAATAATAGATCAACCTGTTTAATTTCTGCTTTCCAGTCAAACATTTTTATTCTCTATATTGCTGAATCTGCATGATCTCCTGTTTTGGGGTGAGCACGTTTCATTGGCACGTACCAGTTACCAGGAAACTACAAAGATGAGTTTCAGCAGAAGCACATAAAATACGTCCACCTGCAGAAACTGGAATTGGTTTTAAGGAGGGGGAAGGAAAATGCTAAATTGGCCTTTTTCCACACCTAAAAAAGCTTGATCAGCAAACTAACATTCTAAATCAGTAATGTTAGTCATGGTCCAAGCAGCATTTGTATCATTTGCAGCGTGACACACAATGACCAGCGTCATAATCATCCATGGCCATAACACCACAGAAGAAGAAATGGAAGACAATTTATACAACAGTCCGTGGACTGACGGTGAAGTAGGGGGAGACGCTCTATTTCCCCACTGCTCACACTTCCATGTTATTATACTGCGTCATCAGCGTACAAACTAACGTCTGTGTTGTTACCACAGCAATCCATTGCAGGTTGCTGTTAGTTGGATGATTTACCTGCACTGTAAATGGGTCTAAAACCTACCTACTGACGTGATGTTACAGACGAAACCTAATCAAAGCAGTTACCGGTACAGTGAATTGTAAAAAAGGTCTCTGATTAGAAGTTCACAAGTCACATCGTGGCCATCAAATGATTGATTGAAAGAAACAGAAAAAAAAAAAAAAAACGTGCATTCAATGTTTGCTGACTGACTGGCTGCATTGCTGGTTGATTCTTCTCCCAACTCTTCAGCCTGTCAGCGTTTTGACCGAGACCGCTTCAGGTACTGTACTCTGCTGACACTGACTGTTGCACCGTGAGCATCCCATGCACTCAGGCTGAAAACTCAACCTGGCATTTTCCTGGAGCTGGATGGGAGACAGGGGAGACAGAGCACTTTCGTGCTGACAGGCAGGTCCAGAGCTGCACTTATGACACAGCCATCCTAGGAAGTCAGTGGCCGTAAAAATCTGCGCTAACGAAATGTGGAGCTAACGATTACAAACATGAAACAATCACTGACCAAATGAATCCACAATCATTCCTCCACATCACGGATGCCTTCAGGATCATGAGCATAGGAAGATATGTTGATTTATTTGCCAAATGAAAACCCATTTTTTAGTTGAATGTCTTTGAAACGGTCTTGTAGGATGGAACCAGAAAAGCTGCAGGCTGTTTGATGGCATGGGACTGGACACATTCTCAGAGAGCAAACTAACAGCTTGGGTGACAACTCACTTTGTAACTAAAGGTGGCTCAACTCTCTACACGGCAGCATGATAGTAAGAGCGTCCAATCCCTTGTCAGTGTCCTGATATTTCAGAATTCTTTCCTGGTCGTAAGGTTTATCTACTAAGAATGCTGCAATAACAAACATAAAAATACATTTGCTGTGTGTTTATCTAGCTGGGTATATATTTGACTTTATTTGCTATATTGTGACTTTTTCATTGTGTCTAAGAACTATCATGCTGACAGTTACCAAACCAAGGTTCATTTTAATAGTACAATGACAAAAAAGAGATTTACTTTAATGTCACATTTTCAAGCTCGTCTCTGGCCAACTGCCTAGAAGGATTTTTCCACTGCATGTGAAGCAAATGTTTTTCTTTCTTTTTAGTTTCTGTTTCCGTGAATGTGTGAATGTGATTGTTTTGTATCAGTGATTATTACATAAAGTCAAATCTGGATGAAATAGTTAAAAAACAAAAGAGTGATGCTGCGTGATGGAAAAGCCAATCAGTCTTTTATTCACACATCTTTATTTATTATGTGAAATCTTAAGAATTGCTGCCACAGCTGAAATAGATTTGAGGCTGTAATTACAATGTGTGAATGCCAAAGTCATGCTAACATTTCTGCAGTGACTAACGCGCTGATTTTTAGCAGGTCAGATTCATCATGTTCATTATCTTAGTTCAGAATGTTAGCGTCTGCTCATCAGCACGCACAAGACTGCTAATGACAAAGTTCCTGCTTTTAAAGGTCTTCAGATGTTTTAGTTTTTGGTTGTTTTTTTTTAATATTGAAACTCGTCCTGTGGTGACCAAGTTTAAATAAGAAAAACACATTCTAATTTCAATTTATGGAAACTGAGGAGAAGGTAATAAAATTTAGAAAAAAGAAATCAAAGGATGGAATCAAATGGTATAACAGGTAATAAAAGATACATAACACATGAAAACATAAATTAATGATTTTCTTTGGCAAACGATGATGCAGGCTGATGAACTGTGTGCGTAAAATGTTTTTAAGGCACTTTGCGGAGGTAAAGAAGCGTGTCATCAAACCGTTTAACACACACCTACCTGTTGGTTAACCCTTAAATGTCATGTGAGAGTGCTCTCCTTGCTCACTGTCTCTGGTGTTAAACACATCTTGCCACAGGGGAAATCTTCATCATGACTGCACACTTGAACTAGAAGTAATGGAGGCTGTCGTAGAAGGATGGGAGGGTTCTCAAGTGCCAGGAGTGGGTAGTAAAGACAGCATGGACACAGTGAAGGAAGTCAATTCGTAATATTACTACACGCAACTAGGTTTCATTGTGGTGTAGTGATATTGTGAGAGAAGTTTTATGTGAATATAACATGCATTTCTTTGTTTCTGTAAATGTCCACTGTGGACCAGTTGACATAAAAATGTATTTAAAGCATTCGCAGGGAATTTGTTATGAGACAGAGTGAATGGAAGTCCAAAGTATGGATGAAAAGGACGGACAAGATATCAGGAACAAAAACAAAATGTCTTGGATGAATTGTTTGTACCTGTTCAATCCTCTTACTCAGCTGTTACTGTATCATTGCTTCTGCCAATGCCACAACCTCAAAAAAAAACACTTTTTTCCAAAAAAGTCCTACAAAAACCCCTGCTACATGACTACTTTGTGGTGTGTATGTCCCAGTATGTAACAGTAGTGCCTGTGAATGACTCTTGAAAAGGACACCTAAACACATTTCTGTCCCGTCTTTATTTAACCCTGTTAAAGGCAGAAGTGGCGGGGGCGGAGGGGGGA
>CAAKHB010006991.1:326456-342973 GCA_901007665.1 Aeoliscus strigatus
TGTTGTCGTCATTCTTGCAGTCTCCGAGTCCTCCTTCACCACTTTTGTATGTATCTCTTTCACTCATGTCCCCCTCCTCCCTCAGCATCTACCACTACCCCCCCCTCCATCTCCAGTCGTTTATGCCTTTTCTGTGAGTGCTATTACAGCATCACTTTGCATTTAGATAACCATCGCTTCGCTACCCCAAATTGGTTTGGAGCAGGAGGAGGGGGATAAAGAGAGGAATGCGAGGGGGTATGAAAGGAGGAGGGATAGGACAGGGCGGAGGTGAAATCGAAGTTCAAGCTGAGTCTCTTCCAGAGAAATAATTGCAGATGTTGGAGCCGCTGCAGACAGTGACGCATGAGGAAATTTTAGCTGAAATACAGACCAGCAATCTCATCACGGATAATTATGATCAACAGCATTTCTTCCGTGACACATTGATTTTACTGTCCCCCGCGGTGTTATCCACACACTTTTATTTTAGTGGCATGTTTATAGAGACCTAGAAAAATGTCTTACAGTTGGGTAACTTAATATATTCATTTGTCCCGTAATCCTTCCTGGCACCAGAATTCACAGTCCCAAATATGTTGTGCAACAATATCTATATGATTCATTTTCTTTTTATTTTTTTCTGAGCAGTCATCATGAACTCTTTCAGTGAAAGTTTCCAAATGAAACTGTTGATCCAAAGTCTAGAATGAGTGATTTGATGCAGTTTACTTATATGCACCTATTGATGTAATGGTAATGTAACTGGAGGATGATGTAAATGTTTTGAACTGATGGATAGACAGACAGACAGACAGAGAGACAGATAGACAGACAGACAGATAGAAAGTATGTTGTATTGTACATTTTGGTTCATGAGTAAACCATAATGTTAAAGGTGCTCCCTCAGAACCTGTATGGCCCATGGAAAGAAACCATTTTGTAACAGACCCAATTACCTGTGTGGCTGAAGTGTATTTTCTGTCCTTTTGCACTTGTGTTTTATTTTGACATTGCTTTTACTCTGGAACTTCTTGTTAGGCGGTAGTCAACTGCATTACTATGACAACGATTCATTAATAGTAGTAGAGAAAGGCAGTTGAGTAACTGAAAGGAAGCAGAGAAAAGAGGACGAGAAACAGAAACTACAGCAAGCATTATTTCTACCTTTTTGCAAGTTCTCGCACTCCCTGAGGAGGCACGCGCTCTTACTATATAGCATCCCCATCGTCTGAGTCATTAACTGATGAATCATCTTTCTTTCCTTCTTTTTTCTTTCTTAGCTGGAAATGTATTATAATGTTATCTAACCTAAGCAAACTGTGAATGTTTGGCATGTAGGCATGCCACATATTTCTCATTCTAAGTTCTAAGTTCGATCCTCCAAGTATATACTGTATCAGCCCAGACCTTCGACGCCATACCAGCCATGCCGCATGACGTTACCTGCAACAATCGGCTGTGAGTACAGATTGAGGACCTCATGACACCGGTCCTGCTGCTGGGTTTTTGTCCTTTTACTGCCCTGATCAACTCTGTCCCATCTTTTTGTATCTACCACACACTCACGTCTGGACGAGTTGTGAAAAAAATACACCTGTTAAAGACTCTGGACGCATCTACTGTGACATTCCGGGAGTCATCGGATGGTTTGGGTCTGATCAGACTCCAGCTTGTGTCTAGATGGCTAGCTTCCATGGCTCGATGGTGTTCCTCTCTTAAGCCACAGCCATCTTGAAGCTCTTTCTGCTGCTCAGTTGGTACTGCGGATGACTTCCTCCTCCTTTCTCCCTGGATGCCCGACTGGCTGAAGGCGGTGTCTAAAGAAGGAGCTGCAACACATGCATTCTGCAACAAACGGCGCATTTTGCAACAAGGATTGTCCAGTAAAGGGAAGCATTCAAATCCCAAGGGTCCTTGAGCAAGATGCAGAATCCCAAATTGTTCTCTACTGCCTCCCTGCTGTCTTATTCACCCATTCACATTTAGAGTGAATAACCCAGCACCTTAAGTACAGGGTAGACATTTAGTGACAGGGTACTAAAAAAATTGAAGAAAATCTTTTGCTTTGAAGGATCCTGCTGTTATCACTCCTGTCCAAATTGATTCACAGTCACATCCACGTCCTATCTGGGCGGATCGATATCCATGAAGAATGGACTTGGTGTGATACTGTGATGAGTGTTCCTTTCATGTTTTAAACAGTCTGCTACTTAGACACATAGAAGCAGTGACGTCTCCATAAGCAGGACAAGCTCATTTGATCTCAGCAGCTTTCCATAGCTTCCAGAGGTAGTTTTAGGCATAATTTAGTTCTGGTAGAGTATTAGTTACTTGCACTGCAATGAATTTGGTTGTGGTCAGAGAGATTTGAGCACTTAATCTTGTCAGCATACCACATGAAATGAAGCTCTACAACAGCGTGTTTTTTGTTTATTTGCCCTCCAGTAGACCCACGATCAAACTATACCACCACAACTTTGCAGATCACAATTTCCCATGTTGCCGTACAGCAGGAAATCATATGTTAAGTTTCAGTTTCTTAGCAAACAATCAAAAACAGGGAGATCTATTGTATGTTATAGTATATTGTGTAATATGCAATATGCAATGTAATGTACTTACTATGTGTGCATTATTTGTCATGTGAATGATATTGTCGTGTAACTCTGGAAGCATTTCTTTGTGCACAGCTTTTGTCCAAGACACATTTCCCTGTGGTAACAACAATAAATGATATATTTATATTATTTATTGTGTTATATTGTGTGAATATATACAACACACAGGAACATGTTGTCTGTAGGAAATAATACACAAACACCAAACTAAAATTGTGCTGTGGCTGAATAGCATCAGTACTTCTTTTTTTCAGTCTCTGATACAAACATGAACATGAAACATGAACGCTAATGCCCGTGCACTGACTTTTGCCTTTTTCTTTGCCGCCCTCGCTCACACATGTATTACATGTATCACACAGTTAAATGTTGAAAGCCCCTCGTTACCTTTATCGCCCTGCTGTTGACTGGTCGAACTGTAATCACAGAGACATTCACAAGAGACAAAAGGGTGAAGCTCGAAGAGACATCTGGCCTTGGTCGTGTGTGTTTTGTTACACATGTGCAGCGTGTGTGAATGCAGGGACAAATCAAGTACAAAGATTCCTGGCTGTCCTTTGAGTGGCTGCACAAAATGTCCCACCATCATCACATCTCTTTATTTCCCTTTGCCTGGCATCTCTCTGATTGCCAGAATCTTTTTCTTTCTCTGTCCAGCCCACTTTCCCTTCTTGTGCATATCTTTGCCCCATCAAGGCTGTTTTTCTTTTGGCTGGCTGATTTTTTTTCCCCCTCCTAACATCACAGGAATCATTCTGGTGGTTGCTGATAATAAAAAAACAAAATCAGAAAAAACACAGAAACAATCAGGTGGGTGAAACAAAACAAACATACAAAAGAAAATTTCTCTTTTCATTCCATTCATTTGGTGTGTTTCTAAAATATGACAGAAAATGAAAATGCCTCATTAGCATCTTTGCAGATTGAAGTCTTTGGAGATTTTAATTATGATTTGGCATCACCCAGCAATTGTGGGATGAAATGGATGCTGTTGATCAAGGCTCTGTTGGAAGATGGCAGAGATGGAGGGAGATCCAAGCACACCATAGAGAGAGAGAGAGAGAGAGAGAGAGAGAGAGACAAACCGGTCAAGCACATTTTCATTCACACCAACACAAGTCACACATAGTGCTTCAAAAGTTTGCTCTGGAATTTCACGAAAAATGGGCCAATGATATCATTTAAATTATAAATATAACTCCTGAATCACAAATGTGATTCCTAGCGACCACGTTTGCATTTAAGCTGTTAAGGTTGAAAAGACAGGGTAGAAAGGAAAGATTTGCATTTTCACAGTTTATTCACCAAGTGAAATCTGGTCTGAAGTCAACTTCACCCAAGACGGCCAGGAGCACAGTGAACTTTCATTTTCTACTAAGCAAACACTTATTGATGAGGTTTAGTGCTCTGTCGCGTCGTTTTTAAGCAAAACTTTAACACACCCAACAACTTGTCAACGTGAGCCCTCAGGTGCTCGTTTCATAGGTTTGTCTGTTCATGAGCTGCCGCAGGCACATTATCTTGACACAAACATTGGAGTCAAGCAACGTTCCATTCATAAAATGGAACTTATGTGCTTGTGGTTTTATTTGAATTCGTAGTTTTCTGTCATGTTTCTGCCCTTTGCCTTGTAGCATCGCTTCGTCCACTTGGGCGAGAGACACATGACAATGACACATAACTTAGAGAGGACGATGTACAATGTGTAAGAAGTTTCAGTGATAGACATATTCACCTGTTTAAAAATACATACGCGCTACAATACATGAATGTGGAAATAATACAAAATAAACCATGATTATTATGGTGATAGAAATGTTCTTGCACTTGTTTTGGTTTCAGTAGGCTAATGTACATCGGTGGACCAGCATCAGTCGACAGGCCGTCGACCAACCTATTGTTTATTGGTTCACAGTGAATTTGAGTGTAGGAAATAAGGAAAGAGCAGTGTACATATATTTAATGTCTGGGAACTTTGGCGGTTGCCAGGTTGAGACACAACAAAGGAGTCATGGCAGTATTCAACATGTCCAGTGAAAGGGGTTGTACGTGACTGACGAGGATCTTATTCTCTCCAGAGCTTTAGATAGTGTACATAGCTTGCTCTCTCTCTGCTGACACCATAAAGGACAACTGCTTATGTACTGTTGATGTTCACATTGTCACATCAGGGTCACTGCATGAGGATGAACCAAGGCGCTGAGCTCTTGAAGCTTCTGGGATGTTTCCCAACAGAAAATAAACTGAAGTGGGAGAACTGTGTGGGTGTTTTTATGGATGGTGCACAGACCCTGGCAGGAGAATGTTACTGCATGAAGCAGGTCTCACCAAATGCGCAATGGACCAACTGTGTGGTACAAACACAAGCATCAAAGCATCTTAGCCCTGAACGAAACAAGCCTTGTACTGATTCATTTAATGCTGTCAATTAAAAAAAAAAAAAAAAAAAAAAACATTTAAAAGAGAAAGTGTGTTTGCTGACTACATTTTGTAGTAGAGGTTTATGTCATTTTCAGTATTTCATGTGAATAAATCAGTTGTGGATGTGATGATGGAATCTGATTTAAAACCCTTTATTAAGGTTCCAACAACGTATTTCAACTTGCGACAAGTCTTCATACACAGTGAAAGAAATGTGTGATTAGTAGTGTAATCACCCCATCTAATCTGTGTAAACATCTCAGAATATAAAGTTACATGCTCTTGGTGCATGTGAGTATTCTGGACAACATATCTGCAGCCCACGAGTTGGAGATTATGATCTTCTATCCTTTCAATATGATGTCATGCATGTGTGAAAGGTCAGCACATTAGTTCCAGTACTTTGTAATGTTCTAAGGACACATTCTCTGCTCCGTGGGCCGTGGCTCTGTGACATCTGTTTTCAGTCACATGAGCTGTGCATCTTTTTCAGTCTCTGCTTGGTTTCACTTCAGCTTAGTGTCCACTGACAGGTAAGTTGTTGTGTATTGTGTGTACACTGCACGTCCAAACCTTCTCTGAGGCTTTCATACTGGTCAGAAAGTGATTTCCTGCAGAGAGTGTCTGCAACAGGGATGTCTTCACCTGTTGTGGTATCATTCTCTGTATCCTTGGAGACACCGTTGCAAGTAGGTTTGGCAAAAAAAAAAAATTCTAGACCTTTCAGATGGCACCTGGAGGAGATGGCCAGGTAGATGACCATGTGACTACTTGACCCCGACTGAGACAGATGTAACTCCAGTGGTGCACAGGGGTTTTGCACACTGATATTATATTATATTGCATCTAAACAAAACTGCACATAGCTCCTGTGTGATCTGAGCATAATTCATCTCACTGTCACTGAGCTGTTTAGATGCATTTCCACTGGGTTTTTCCTCCTAAAGCAGGTCTGCATGTAGTCATTCAGAGCTTTTGCTGTGATCGAAAAATGCCAACACAGCTTCAGAGTGTTTTTAGTTTCCTAAATATCCCATCATGCTATCAACTCATTTAGCAGGTAACACGTGTGCACTGATCTCTGAGAGCCTCAAAGCAAACTAAAAAAAAAAAATAAAAGTATAAAAAGCAACTAAATAAAATGTATCAATGAATAAATGCCTCGAAAACATTATCAAAATAAATAAATGACATAAGTCAGGCAGGTGTATAAAAGGACGATAGGATTACATGTAAAAATGTAGATAATTAAATGAATAAATCTGTATTAAACTGACAGGGGAGTGCTTCACCACAGATGGGTACATTTGTTCACAATATCTTTATCAACTTGTCAAGGTTAACCTTTAAACTGACATTACTTAACCTTTTTTTAACACTAATCAGCTACTTTCTGGTAGAATCGGTGCTCTGCAGAGCCGCATAAAAGTCAACGAGCAGCATTAGATCATGCAAAGAATTCTGCTTAGCTCTGTGCATCGTACAAGCACGAGCAGGAGAGGACTTGGACAGATGAATGTAGACATAATACTCTATACAAACACAACAACAAGTTAGTTGGTGCTGGCAGTAACAGGTGGGGGATCATAGGGAAACGGCGTAAATGATCCGAGTCTAAAAGTCTAACCCTGGATAAATGAACCAGCAGGGAGGACGGAAAGGAGGCATGAACTCTGACAGTGACACCAGAAGGAGGTGACAGGTGTATGAGGCCAATCACCAGTCCTGAAGTAAGGGAGAAACAATTCAAATAAACTGACCGAAATCTAACCAAATGTCTTTTAAGTTTCATATGTTTATCAGTAACGATAACATTTTCAGAATTAAAAGTCTCTGGAACAACGTGTTGAACAAGTGAGTATTGAGTGCGGGCTTGAATAACAAAACAGGATTGCAGCAGCATCAGGCCCCAATTTAAACAGCACACTTACGTAATGGGAAAACATCCTATTGGGTTATGTGAGAGCTGCCAAGAAGAAGTACCTGCCACTTATATCATAATAAACGACAGGAAATACAATCACAAAAGAGAGCAGGGAAGGTAGAACTGGGATTATGGAGCTCACAACAAAAAGATGAACTGATTTAACAGGATAAAAACATATAAACATCACATCTTATTATTTAATGAATAGGGTTTAATCTCAGGTCCACACTACAGAAGTTGGGAATAGTGCAACTAATATTCTGGATGCAAACTGTCTTTCCAGATGAAGAAGAAGAAGAGAAACAAGAAGGAAAAGAAAAAGTCAGAAACAGGAAGTAAATCAAAGGCAAGCACATGGCAATTTCACTTACAGCCCCAAAATGTTGACGCAACCAACTAAGAACTAAAATTGGACAGCACTAGACACAACATAAAGCAAAGTAAATCAACATAAAAGCACTACAACAAAACACAAAATGAAAAGTATTCCCAGTGTGTCAGCATGCAACATCATTACTGTTCCCGCCTGTCCCAGGGAGACACATCCCTGCTGAGCTTTCTGCCCTTTTTCTCCTGTTAACTGCAGTTTTTCCGACCCTTGATCGAGAGTCTAAGGACAGTGGAGGTTGTATGGTGCTAAATGTATAGAGACAATTGTAAATTGTGATGTTGGGCTGTGTATATTAAATGGAATCTATGTCTATCTATCTATCTATCTATCTATCTATCTATCTATCTATCTATCTATCTATCTATCTATCTATCTATCTATCTATCTATCTATCTATCTATCTATCTATCTATCTATCTATCTATCTATCTATCTATCTATCTATCTATCTATCTATCTATCTATCTATCTATCTATCTATCTATCTATCTATCTATCTATCTATCTATACATATATGTGTGGAGAGAGAGAGAGAGAGTCTTGTACTTGAGATAAAAGTTGCCTTTAAGGTAGAGATTGTCAACAAGCTTTTACTTTACAGGGACTGGCAGGTACATCATGTCTGCCCTTGAAGGGAAATATATAGATAAGCCTATCTGGGATTCAGTTCCGAGTCATTCTCAAGCTTTTAATGCTGTTGCTTTGTGAAGTGTGTTCTTTCTGTGTGTATCTCCCTTCTTTCTACAACCATGAAAACATCTTACCTGGTATTTCCAGCAATGTTAAGTCATCTTTGCTTTCATGCAGTCACATAATGGTGAATTAATACTTGCCGTTGTACCCGCCAGTGATGATGATGAGGCAAGTATACGTGTATCGCATGTTTGTCCCCATTTTATTTCCCTCTATTCTCATAACTCACAAGAAATTGAACTGTGATTTATTGTGGCCTAAAGGTGCAGTAAACTCTACGCAACCAGTAAATCAAACAGTCTCAGCTGTGGGTGGAAACTGGCTGCTGCTTTTCAACAACCTTGCATCTTCAACAAAACATTTATTTTAATTCAGGTTGTAATTGATTCCAGCTGCTCTGCAAAACAGGTCGGGCGTAGATGACTCAGAGGTCTTCAGAATGAGAAATGAAGTAGGTGCTACACTGAGCCACGTAAGAACATGAGAGTTCAGGGAAAAGACTTTTACGCAAATGCACACGTGCGCTTCCACTTGCACAGTAATCTGAGCAGCACAGTATCATGTGTGGAACCACATCCTCAGGAACCCAACACCCTGTTACCCTTTATAAAATCCTCACAGTCATCACTAATACGGGCCGGAACGTCAACATTTAATATTCACCAGGGGACCACAAAGGTCACAGCAAAGTGAAGAACGATTCTTGCAGCTGGATAAAAGTAAGTGACTCATATCTTGATCACACCCCACAGTACCTCTTCAATGGTGTACAGAGCAATTTCCTTGATGCTGGAATTAGCAGTGACATACAAGCTGTTGGGGCTTTTATTTCCAGTGTCCTTGTTTTGTTGCCCTTTGAAGAGGGAGTTCATGACTCACCAAGTTAAAAAAAAAAAACATTCACAGACATTTTCAAGATTTAATATCAATGATAACTGAGGCTACTTCCACACTGCATGTCTTAATGGTCAGTTCCAGAGACTGCTTCGACACAAATATTTATGTGCAGTTAATTTAAACGTGAATCATCAGACTCCAGCATGGACCGTCTACAGTCCTAAAGTGACCAGCATGCTCAGAGGAACATGGAGCGTCTCACACACGGGCCACTGTCTTTGGAGGAAAAGAAGAATACTACACATGTCAGCATGTGTGTATCAATCATCATGACCAAGTGATAAATGGTGTCTGCCATGTTTGCTTCCATTTGTTCTTGCAGCGTCCCGCCTCCTGCGGATCAGAATTAGGACGCCTGTCTCACTTCAAAGACGTAAAAGTTGGATGAAATGTGACAAGAAGGTTCAGAGTAGCTTTGAAAAACACCAGATATGTTGTCTCATTTTGGACCACATACTAAATTGGCCTGGGCCTGATTTAAAAAAACAAAACAAAAAAACCCAATCTTATCTGTGCTGTTGAAACACTCATAAAAAAATCATAAAAAAATTGCATTTGAGCAACTTTTTCCTGCAATGTGAACATAGTCTCTGTGTGGTCATTAAACTGTCCACACGTTAAACAGACAGAGATGATGCAGACCACAGCTGTTGTCTCTCGGTTCATTCGACAGGAGAGCGATATATTTTTGGAGGAGAGGCAAGGAAGTTTCAGTGTTACTTTTTATTTTAAAGCTTACGATGTGTTCAAAATTACTTTTCTGTCACTCCAAGGCTGAAATAAATGTAACATTTGTGAACATAATAAACAAACAGTACATTAATTTTCTGAAGGTGCTCCAACACAAACTAAATTCTGATGGTTGACCTTTTTCACAACCGCCTGTCATCTGCGCTCCGTGATGCCACAATGAACACATCTATACCCTTTGAGGTTTCCGCAGAGACCCAGAGGGCACCTGGCACTGTGCATGCTTGCAAGTGGCGGCCATCGAGGTGCTGATCAGGGGTCAGTTCCAGAAAGCAAGTGTAGTGAAAACCCTGAGTTTTTTAACACGGAAATTAGCAAAACTCTGCATGTTTCAATTTTATTTTCAGATAAACCGACAGAAATCATAGTTCATGTTTGAATTCAGTTCATCAGTAACCCTGACATTTTGACATTGTACAGTTTTCCTCATTTCAGGATGAACAAAACTCAGGTATTTCACTAAAACCTGCTGAGAAATGGGCCCCAGGTGACTATCAAGGTGTTGTTGTGATGGCCACCAGCCTGAGGATGGGTGTGTTTCCCTGCTCTCCTGCTGCTGTGTCCTCTTCCAGAGCCTCCTTGATTGTCTGCCCCGCCCATTTCATTTACAGATTGGCTTCACCTGCTTTGGGCCTCCAAAAGTTGGGTGAATCCAAGATGGCGCTTCCTCTTTTGCTCCCTCCTGGAAAGCTGGTGCCTTTCCAGTACCCATCTCAGTTTGTATGGTGAGTTTGTTTAGGTCAGCTTGCTTAGATTGTAACCCACGACCTCTCACACACACTATGTGGCCCCCATATTGACAGCCTTCATTCAAAGCAGCATCTTAGTCTTAACCCTGAAACTACAAAATTCTAACATAACCATCGCATTCATTAGCTAAGGAGTGGTAGTACATGTGATGATGGATGTTTTGTTACAGAAAGTTATTATTACAGATACGAAAAGAATAGAAATGTACTTGAATCATCCTGTAATTCACATGTCACAGTAGAATAATTATAATATGGTATGATGAGATAAAGCTTCATCGTCTTTGTCTGAACTGAGAAGATGCAAAATGAATTTCAGCAGTCAGACTCATCAGATGTAACATTGACACCAAGACTGAAGCTAACTTTTATTTAGCATGAGTTTTACAGCCTATTCCATCTCCAATGAGGACTTCAGATACCTGTTGGACAGCAGATGATCTTAATCCATCAAGGACATACTGTAGGTCTGGTCTGCAGAGATTCTGTTAGTCTGGAATAAAATACAACATAATGAAACATAATGAAATGCCCTTATCGTTGGTATGATGAAAGCGGGAGCACTAAAACACTGTGTACATAACTTAAGAATATGAATCGCACAATTCAAAATATAAGTTAACTTGCATGTGAACAGAAGTAGGAATGATGAGGTGGTTCACCGTGAAGGAACTATTTTACATGTGTTTGCTTGATGAGCTAAACTTAAACTGTAAAACAAATCAGACAGACATCATACAACTAAAATAAAACTGAATATACAACACTGATACTTTGTGGGATAGTTAAATACATTATTATACAAATTTAAATACACATTGGGTAAATGTACAAAAAAAATACAAGACCAAATAACCTTTATAATCCTTTTGACTATCAACCACCTTCACTTGTATCCAGAATCTATATGCAACAGTGACTCACCGTCATCCAACCCTTGCAGAATCAAACATTGGGAAATTGTCTCACTCCTTGGTGCCACACAACCTTTTTTGCCAAAAGAACCTGTTTTCAAAGTTGATGCTTCACAGGGATCAAATCTGTGGTGAGGAATTGTGGTCTTTGTAAGCTGGTGGACAAGGCTGCTGCTGCCAATACAGGTCATTTGTCAAGTTTCAAGGGAGTTGACCTTCAGCTGCGAATATGAATGGACACACACACACACACGGGAGGAGGATAAAAAACATATGGTACTACTAGACTTTGCACTGAGTCCAATGCTGCCATCTATACGCGCTATGGAGCAGTACGCGTTGTGATTGACTGTTACGCATTTACGCATCCAGGGGGCGCACTCCCCCTCTCACGCCCCCCTCTCTCTCTCTCCATCTCTCTCCCTCTCCCCTTCCTACCTATCAGGGGATGCCGGAGTCTAACCGCAGCTCTCTTCATTCATGCTGAGCGCTGCTCTTCTGTGCGCAGGGATCCGCGGAGCTGAGCTTTGGAACCGCTGCTGCTGCTGCTGCTGCTGCTGCTGTGTGACAAGTCCGCCGGGAATGGAAATGTCTTCCGTTACCACTTTGACATTTTAAAAAACATGCCAAGCAAAGCGACGGCGAAGGGCGGTTTGATCAGTAAGTACAGCCAAACTTTTTGCTCTTGTTCGTCATCTCTGTCCACGTTTTCACCCATCCCGAAATACTGGTGACATTCTTGTCCTTCTCCACCTTCCTCTGCGCTCTCCGAGTTCTCCCTTTACGCCTAACTGCCGATGTCTCATCTGTCCATTACTTTCAACAAAACAAAACAAAGCCCACGCACTGACCAAGTCTTTCGGTGTTTGTGCCTTTTGCCGCTCGTGCCACACACACACACACACACACACACACGTAGTGTGACGCACGCTTGTTTCTGAGATGAGATGAGTCTTTTGTTGGAGCTGGTCAGGTTGTCTCACGCCAGTACTGGACAATAAGAAGTTGGGAGTGTGAGCTCCGTTCCCGTGGACGCCCACAACTTTAATGAACGTGGTCTATTCCAGACAGCACGCACAAACACACGCGCTCCTGCAGGACTTTTCATTTGCATACCACAAAGAACATCCTTTGCACATCTGCGCGCAAGACGGAGTGAACTCCGAAACCCACTGCTGATGGAGTGTTTGTGCGCGTGCGCGCGCAAGGTGTGTATGCCCCTCACCCACCCACTTGTAAACACACACACACACACACACACACACAGCATCGTCATTTTGGAGTCACATCAACGTGCTCTGACAGTTTTGTGTCACCTTATGAATTTTTGACTTGAAATGCGTAGGTGAAGCGGACGGGGTTGATTTTGAAAGACTACAGCTGCCAAGCCACCCTTTCCTCTGCCAAGCAAAATCTCGTGTGTGTGTGTGTGTGTGACAGAGAGAGAGGTGGGGAAGAGGGACTCTGCATGTTCTGAACATCCTCTCATCTCCTTCTTATCTCTTGTGGGTGAACTTGTGAGGATGAGAGCATCCTGTGAGTGTGTGTGTGTGAGAGAGAGAGAAATGATGTGAGAGCTATGGATGAGATGTATGGAGAAGAAAGACTTCCACCCCCCCCCACCCACTCCCAACAAACATGCACCTCTGTCTTAGATATGTGTGTGTCATGATGTGCCTGTGCTGGGATGTGTTGATAAGGCAGAAACCCTGAGCATCGCCTCTATTTTGGGGGCTGAGGCGTGACATCCAAAGTGACTGTCTGCTCTGTTACAGTGACATAATGACGGAACATATTTGTTGCTCTTACACTCAAAGACTCAGTATTTTCAGAGGTTTCCGACGGAGCCCCGGATGCGTGTGCTTTTAGCCACCTGTAACCTAATTACCCAGTTTATTCTGTCAGACGTTGATGATGAATTTGTTCTTCGAGAAGATCGTCCTTTATTTTTATGGTTACTCCATTCTATGAATGCCAGCATGTGGGCGATATAGTCAAGGATACAAACTACTTTTATGTTTTTTTACCAAAAAGAAGACTGACTTACTATGTCAGTTTGTTGCTTTTATAGCAACTTCATTTCATCCAGTGTCCAGTCGTCCATTACTGTTTATGTCCACGTGATTTTAATAATTTAGCTGTCATTATTAAAGGGAGATCCACTGAAGGTAGAACTCACCCTCAGGAGGTGTATTTTATGTGAACAGCTATAACTTTTTATCCTTAAGATGTTTCGCACTGACTGACGATGGGTTCTGACTTTTTCTTTGGAATTTTATGAGCCTCGTTACAAAGACTGCCGCCTCTATTGGCTGCTCACCACGTTGCCTAGCAGGAAAACTGCTTTGTTCCTCACACTGAAGCTACTACAGCACAAGGTGTGTGTGTGCGTGCGTGCGTGCTGAGGAGGAGTGGGTCGTCAGTCTCATCCCTCAGCGGCTCAGACCCCAGCCGAGCACCGAGCTGTAGTCAATCGACGTTGCCCTGCGGTGCGTATGTGTTGAGCTGCTTCACACCTCAAGTGCCAGAAATAAATAAAGTGAGGAAGAGAGACAAATAGTGCACGTTGATCAAGTATTTTTGCTTTCTGACCTCGAGGAAGTCTGTGTAATTATGACATGTACTAGAGGCAGGAGGAAGAGGGTTTTCATTCAGTGTCTTCTCCGTCGCTCCCATTCTGTTTGCTCCTGTGGGAGCTGAATGAAGCACGAACCCAGCAGTGTTCGAGCCACGCTGTCTTCCATCAAGCTGCTGATGACTAGACTGCCAAGTAAGCTCATATTTCATGGCAGAACACCAGTTTGCATCCCACTTCTGAAACAAACTACTTTTGGAAGACAGTCTACCTAATTAACTCACTCTGGTGTGTTGATGAAATGATAACAAATATGACAGATGTGATACCGATGCGCTGGATAAGGTTAATGTGTGCAATGTTCCCCCGGAGGGTTTTCATGACCAAAAACGTGTATGAATTCCTCCAATTCTGCCTGTATGTGTCAGTCATTTCCTTAAGAGCAGATTTAATTGATTTTAATACGAGTGTTGCCGTAGGGTCTGTGGACAGAGCAGAAGAGAATTAAGAGTGTGTTCACACCTACAAGCTCCTTCAGTGTGATTTGACTTTGTTTTGTTTCAAATGACATGGACCAACACCCCCACAAAAAGATTTGAGTCATCTGGTGAACTAAATTACGATCAGATAAACTCTGTGACTAACAGATGAGTGAAGCTGCGGTATCGTATCGACACATGATCTACCTGTATTTGTTCTGTTTTCTTTCCTGCGGTAGAATTTTAGTGTGAAAAGAAACCGAACCAGGAGTGAAATGATCCAATGTTACAAACTCATCAAATGATTCAGACCAAAGCAAACAAACTAAGGTGTGAAAGCAGCCTTCAGAACCTTGCGTGTAAACCGATTACACCATGCTCTTGCTTGACTTGATCATGCACTCTGAGTTTTGATCATGAACCGGGGTATGAAGTCAGTCTTTAATTTCCTGATGAGCTGGTGACAAAGTGTTTGTAGCTCCTAACCTCGATGTCGGCTGAATATTCAAGGGAGGCAAAATACAAAGAGACAGTTGGATCAGCAAAGCTTTTAAGTTCCCGACATGTTTTTGATGCAGCCTCCACAATGAAAGGCCAAGACGGATCAAACAGGGCAGGCGGATTGGAATAAGGGAAGAGACGCGCAGATGTGTCGGGGCACTGCGGTGCAGAGGTGGCAGACACTTTTACAAGCTTCCTTATTGCAAACATTTGCTTCCCAAATTCTGAATAGTACTTGCAGAACTTGCTAATGACTTTTAAGTCATTAGCAGCAGCGCTATGTATTTTTCAAGCCAGGCGAACACATTCGACCGTTGTTTTGTCAGCAATTAAAAGAATTTCACCATCTCATTTCCTACCGCTGCTGTACACTGTTGCAGCTTGTGTTTGTCCCAAAAGAGCAATTTCTGTACAGTCGGAACAATCTGAGGCAGCACAATAATCAGTTTGTACTGTAATATTGTACATGTTAGACCTGTATCTACAGCAGAACGTGCTTGTATGATCATTAATGTGATCAGCATGTTCCTCTCTCTCCCACACACACACACACACTATCCTATTTTAGTTGGAGGCCATGGTCAAAGTCAGTGTATTCATATTATTTTTTTTCACAGGGCTCAGATGAAGATCTGCATGTTATCGTTCCTGTTGGTTAGCTCTTCCCCTAAAACATCTGGAGTTGTTGAGGGAGGGGGGAGACATGCTTGCACACTGACTTAAAGGAAGCAAACCATAGCACATTGTGGGTTTCTAACAGTCGAGACTCATCAGAGCGTTAACGCTGAAGAGCACATAGTGATATATGATCACAACAAAGCTGTTCAACGTGATTAACGTGCGATTGTGTGCATTTACTTTCAGTTGGACAGTGAGAACACAAACTGGATCTAATGAATAAAAGCTGATTCAGAAAACGACCTCTGGTGTTACAGGGCAGTTGAGTCCAGTTTCCTCCACAACTGATATTTGCTTTAAGTTGTTTTGAAGGCAGATCATTTTTTCCCCAACTGTGTTATGAGAGGACAATCTCTAGAATGGAGGAAGAGTTTGAAGCCTTTTATGATGGGTCGTTGTTTGAACTACATATTCCAACGAGGGAATCTTAGTCGACATTTTAGTCGAGAAACTTAGAAGAACTATGGTCTTTGAAGACAATGGGATGGGTGGATTGCGTAATATTTCATTTGCACTGCTTGAACTGTTATGTGCTACACTTGTCAATTTTAGTGTTGCAAAAGTTAAACATGAATGATTTGCACTTCCTTCACATGTGTAGCGTGGTCATATGTTTGAAACTGAACAAATGTGTGTGTGAACCCAGTTTGTTCTGATCCAACAAACACATGAAATAATTCAAAGTCTTGACTGTCGTCAGCAACAAACACAACTGGACTGAACCGCAAACAAAGCATCAAGGGATGAAAGTCACAGAAACAACCGAAGCGAGCTTTAAAAAAAGTCATAAAGAAGATAAGAAGGGAAAAAGGAGTTGACAGTGTTCCTGACAATGTGACTCAGACGACAGACTGCGTCCAAGGTGGAGAAGTCAAAGTGCGGTTGACATCATGCAGTGAAAAGCATTCTCACCGGGAGTGATTAAGAATACAAAATAAATC
>CAAKHB010006991.1:342993-366360 GCA_901007665.1 Aeoliscus strigatus
TCACATGTGTAGCGTGGTCATATGTTTGAAACTGAACAAATGTGTGTGTGAACCCAGTTTGTTCTGATCCAACAAACACATGAAATAATTCAAAGTCTTGACTGTCGTCAGCAACAAACACAACTGGACTGAACCGCAATGACAATGTGACTCAGACGACAGACTGCGTCTAAGGTGGAGAAGTCAAAGTGCGGTTGACATCATGCAGTGAAAAGCATTCTCACCGGGAGTGATTAAGAATACAAAATAAATCAGAAGCTTTCAATTCTACCACCAAGCTGCTCAGCTTTGAAAATTCATCCCGGATTGCCGTTGTGTGGCCGACCAAAGCTCGCCAGGGCTGCAGTCCATATTCATATCCTCCAATTTCAAGGAAAAGAAAGATCAAAAGTGAGGAAGAGTAACCCTTTATTACTCCTCTGGGGGGGGGTTCCATTAGCGCTCAGGTGAACATGCATATATATATATATACACACAGTGGAATTATACACAACAGAGTGCCCAGCGATCAGTTGGGACGCTTTGCTCAAGATCACCTCAGCTCAGAACGTCCAACAATCCGTCCACAAATCCCTCCATTGCTCCTGGGTAACTGTTGGTTGGGTGGAGATCAACACAATGACCTGCTGCTCCCAAAACCAATAAAACGCTGCGTTTACATGATTTGTGCTTCCAACAGACACAGATTAAATGTTAGTAAGTAAAACAGACTGGTGTCCCCTATATGTTGTTTGAAACATTTCATACAGGCATGTCCATCAGTCCCATGTGCTACTGCGCTACTGGGATGGAACTGCAGTCAATTGACAGGAATGACAGTCAGTGCTGAAATGCTGAGTCAGCGACAGCAATGAAGCTCCCCCAATCCTCTCTCTCTCTCTCTCACACACACACATGCTGAGTCCCATCTCATTTTGTTGAGTGCCTAGTCAAACACAAACGTGGAAGAGTGACACCAAGGTGTTTGTCTTTGAGAAACAGGATTATTATGGAACCATACGCAGTGCGTCCTCTCATGTGTCTCTCGGGGCTTTTTGTAGAACGTGAAGCTTTCAGGCTCTTGAGTTGCACACATCATTCCCTCTGTAGCCAACGTCAGTGCATGAATATTCTTCCATTTGCTTTCGACCTTGATTGTTCAATCAGTTTTGCAGCATCAGTCAAGCCTTTGGTGCAGAGCGACTGATGCTGCCGGTCCGACATTGACCCAGCGCACATTCATCTCGATCGTATTGTGTAAAGGTGCCTGCTTCAAGGTAAATGAAGAGGTAACAGATGAACCCTGCTCACGTTGACGAATGAACTTCCTCAGCTCAGTTTGAGGCTGCAGCTAGTGGGAGGTCACCCGGCCTCCCGTGACTCCCACAGCTTGGAGTTCTCATGTGTTTGAAAGAAACATAGCTCCGAAGGATATGGCTGATAACGAACACCACCCACCCCCCCCCCCACCCACTCACTTCAAAGTGAACCACAGGTTTGAGGTTTGATGTTTGAGAACATTGGCGCTCAAGCACACCCCAGCAGACGCTGCTTTTATAGGCTGGTGATATATGGGAAACCATTTTAAGGCAACACAGACCTGCAAGTTAGATTTTTCCCGACACAGGGGGCTGCACGTAGAGCAGAGGTGTAGATAAAGTTCCGTTCTTCTTACTCCTCCTTCCTCTTGGTTTTGATAGAATTCACAAAAGTGACGGATTTATAAATCCAGAGTCATTAGTGTCGTTCCGAGATCGGTTATTCAGTGTTACGTGAAAATACGTAACAATAATAATAATCATAAAATATAATACAATAACTAATTTAAAGTGAGTATTGCAAATAGCCACTCCACCCCAGTCCCTTTAAAGTATTTTTATTTTTATTTTTTTTATAATCAAATCACTTGTTTCAGCCCCAAACTTGGTCTGATCCTTTACCAGTAGACATCATAGTTTATTCAGCCTGTTAGTTCAGCCTAATGTATTGTAATGGTGTTATCTTAC
Source organism: Aeoliscus strigatus (assembly GCA_901007665.1). Classification (NCBI taxonomy): domain Eukaryota; kingdom Metazoa; phylum Chordata; class Actinopteri; order Syngnathiformes; family Centriscidae; genus Aeoliscus; species Aeoliscus strigatus. Next base: position 344,979 of record CAAKHB010006991.1, read on the forward strand.
AAAAGGGAAGGCAGAAAACTCCAGATACCTTAAAGATACCGACTATCTCCATCCATTGTCTCGCCCTGTGATTCTACTCTCACTTCCATTCCTTGTCCTCGTCTGCTGTGGAGTATAAATGCCAACGCACGACTGTTTCGTTCCTCCCTGCCTTGCCGTCTGACTGGTGCTGTTAGTTTTAGACATCTCAGCAGACTGACTACAGGAGGCTTTGCTGCTGGGGTGCTTTTAGCCGTCTGTGTACGTGTGTTTGGGAGCTGCATGTGCGCGCTCATAACTGCAGTGTTTATGTATGTGGTTCAGGTATGTGTGTTTGAGTCAGCGTGTTTCTGCAGCCACGGGGTTTGTTTTCAAGCATTTGTGTGTGTGTATGTGTGTGTGTGTGTGTGTGTATGTGAGTTTCATGCCTCACCTCTCCACACATTCATTCCTCTTGTGAAACTGAGGAAACGAAACAGTTTATATGGTTGTTGAACACAACATTACATTTCCCCCCACTGTGCTGATGCAGTTGACTGGCGCCCGTCTGTACTCCTGGAGGACTTCAACTGCTGCTGCTTCTTCTGTAGTGTCACATGACACAGTCTGTATGTGCACATCTGCACGTGTTTCAGTCTTTGTTTTATGGGAAAATGTGTTTGACAAAGAAAGATGGATCCCTTTGATTACAAAATTAATATGCCACAAATTAACCAGTTCTCATTTGTTATATAATTGGTGCCGTCCGTGCGGAACATCAGTCGCAATGCTGCAAGTTGTACATATTAAAATTTAATTGATTTAGCTTATTTCTGTTTATTTGTATATTTGTAGCGCTCCAACACGGCATATTTTGGGAAAAAAACAAAACTGATGCTAAAAGGCTTTCTTCTTCTCAAAACCAAAACTTGAGTATTTCTTTTTATTTATTTATACATGCGTCCAGACATATGTCGATGGCTGAAATATCAATCATCAAATATCTCATTGGTTGAGTGCTACTTGAACAAAACATACCACAGACTCTATAATGTTAAGGTCGTCATTCTTTACTTTTTACAGCTCTGAGACAAATTGATTTATCAGGAGAATATGTGTTTGTTCTTTCATGAATGTACTCACTTCTCTGGCGTAACAGACTGTTAATGTTGACTTCCTGAAGAGATAATTGGTGCGGATGGATATTTGGTCTGATGCGTTCAGGGTCACGTATGAGTCGTAAGAACTGTGACGACCTGCTGCAGCCAATGTGGGACTGATACATAGCCCATGTTCTGAGGCTGATCCTGCTACAGTTTATTGGATGAGATAATAAACAACCCATGGGGATGATTTTTGAAATTTAAGGTTTAAAATGATTTTTCATGGAGCTGAAACAATTTGTTTGGATAGAGGAGTTAAAGGTTCCAAATCCTTTCAGTTATTTTCCAAGTAAGAATACTAAACATTCATTGTTTCTACTACAGAACAATGGTGTAACTTTGACCACTGAGATGAGAATGATTGATTAAGAATGTAATTTCTGAACTACACATAAGTGGTAGTCAATTAGTGTGTGCAAATATGATTTCAAACTGCAGCAGAAAGGTATTACAAAGTGTTATTAATCTGATATGAGACAACAAACTTAAGTACATACACATTTTTTGCAGCACACATTTGTCAACCTACATTATTTTTTGTCCTTATATTGTCACGATGATATTGCAGATGATCATTTATATGATTTGAATTCCGATGTGGTATTTCACGAAGAGGGTACAGACCAGTTTGTACATGATGCTCATGTTTGTGTCGCTGTTACAGCGTATGATGAGTCTTTTCTGCACATGTCTGATGCGTGGCCACAGTAGCTGAGGGGATTACTGTTGAGGCTACACAGAGAAAAACCACAAAAGAGTGTGAACTGACCATAATGCTGTGCCACTCCGAAGGGATTAGAAGGGGTTAAACTGCAGGGCGCGATAAAGACTGGTATTTCCCTGTCACACACTTTGCTGCTGCTGTGCACCAGTGTGTGCCTCTTATGTGTGTTAACATGAACAACTACTGTGACTCACACCAACCGCATTGTGGCACGTGCAGATGTGTACGTTTGAGCATTGGGATATGCGTGCGTGCATGTCTTTTTGAAGGTGTGTGTTGATTGTGCATGAGTAACCTGTAACTAACACTGGGCAGACAGACAGTTCCAGAGCTGAGCAGCAGGGGATTACTGATGGGGGTTTTCTCTGCATGCTGATGCTCAGAAATCACACGAGAAAAAAAAGATGTTGCATGGGCAGAGACGCCGAACAGAGGGAAAGAGTAAGAAGAAAGGGGGGTGAGTGAGGAAGTGAGAGACTTGGTGGCTGATCACGTTCCCCAGGAATGCAGCGCAAACCTGGGGTAATGGCAGTGACATGAGATCTCTCCAGAATAAAATGCCTGGATATCACATGCTACTTTCTTTTGCCGCTTTTCACTTGGTTCATAAGGTTTCTTGAAAACAAAAATATCCAGCTGTTTGTTTGGTTTTTTTGTAATTTGGTTAATTTTTGTTTGCTGCATAAGTTTGCAATATGACAGTGTACGAGTCTGATGTAATGCCAGTCAATGTGCTTCTGTCCAATTTTATTTATGGATTTTTCAGCATAATTGAGTGAGAAACCCACATTTACTGCAAATGTCATAATGTAGAAGTTTACCTAAACTGGTGACTGAACTTGACCCAAACTTGTTTCTTGCATTGCAATTATGAAATTCTGAAGCAGAAGCAGTGTGATCCACATCTGTGTATTTACCCTATTAGCTTTAAAAAATATATATATTTTTGACTGTTTAGTTTGAAAGTTTCTCTTTTCTAGTAATTTGAGTGTACCATCCTCCAAAGTATTTTCTCTATTCTATTTTTTTTTTTTACATTAATCTTGAATCTGTAACATGTGAATTTCTTTTACAGGGCCAATAAAGTACTTCTAGTTTATTGTCTTCTATTCAAAATAACACACTTTTCCTCTTGTCGTTTGCTAAGGTGAGATAACTGATTATTTGGTGACATTTCCAGAGGTCTCACGTTCTATCTAGTGTGAACAACAAAACAAGATCTTTTGTGCATTTCACTTCTATATAGTGCTCTAGGTGTTGTCCTTAAATCACCAAATAACATGCCACATGTCCCTGTTATTTAATGGATATCCAAGCATGTACAACGTTCTTTGTGGCTGTCTGCTCCCAACACTTTCTCTTCCAGTTTTTGGCGGTCCTGTTTGGGTTCTGGAAATGATTACTGTGCCAGACAGACCAATCAGATAAGGCTGTTCCAAAGACTGCAGAGGGTCACGGGTAGAGGTGAAAGGTTACATTCCTTCCTCTCTGATTAGATCCACTCTTCACACTGTCATCGATGTGTGCGTGCATGTGTTTACGGGTGCACGATGTGACTTGTGAGTAATTGTTTCAAGAAGATGTTGGGTGATGTCATAATGAGTGACTGACATGCATAAGCAAGATTTGTGCAACAACATGGAACCTAAAAACACAAAACTTGTCCCACAAAGCTGACTGGATCCTCAAAGAAAAAAAAAAGACAACTGGGCCTTTATGTTTTTCTTCACACATTTACATGCTCCACATGCAGCTGTTGTTCTCAAAGTGAGTTCCTAATGTCAAGCTGAGCCAAACTGAACCATGCCAAGCAAAGCCAGAACATGGCCAATGGAGCCATGGATTTTTATGGGTTTGTCCTGGTTCTGTGTTTCTGGCACCTCACTTCACACTTGGAATCACAGCACATTTTTTCCACATTTTGCAGCTTGGAAAAAAAACAAGCTCAAGGAGGAGAGCAGGGCTACAACACACATACACACACACACTCATGTTTCCATTCATGTCTGGGCCTAACTTGACCCCACGTGCTGTTACTTTGGTGATGTCTTTGGTGAAGTCAATCATTGTATTCACTTTGAGGGTTCTCCTTTACACAACAGGTTTTATCACACCTCCATCTGTTCTCACCGTCAGCATTTCAGCCGACATTTGTGTATTTGTAATGTCTTTACATTTAGGGTCGCTGATGTCCTGTTTACTTGAAATATGCCGCTGCTGGTGAAAGACTGTGGCAGCTACAATGACACAGTGAAGGGGATTACTGCTCAAATGCAATGAGTATAACAACTATGCTCGAACATCTGGTGCTGTGTGTGTGTGTGTGTGTGTGAGAGAGAGAGGGAGAGCCCAAGAGCTTAGTATTACCCCACTCCAAATGTCCTTTAGGGAAATGAATGAGGTTGATACTGAGACGGGCCTGCACAGGCAGATTATAAGATTTTATCACAGTAAATGGAACTTGTTTTCACGATTTTAGGAGATTCTCATCCTGTTTTCACACACACACACACACACACACAGACATGATTAGTATTCATCCCAAGACCAGCCCTTGTGCTGCTGCTTACGCTCTGAAAAGTTTAAGGACACATCTTTCCGGACAGATGTTGCTAATCTGGTGTGTCACATCTGTTTTACCAGCCAGTATTTCTTGACTATCTCTCTCTGCTCGTGTTGCTGGCTTGAAATGTTCTCTCCATCAGAGCTCATATTTCATCTTTGAAGTTGTTCTCTTGGTGAGTTTACCTCCCCAATGTTTTAAATGTATGATTTTCCATTAGCCTGTGATTCTGTAAATCTTCTCTTACTGTGGGTTTGAAAAGCTGCTAGTTTTATGTTTCTGCATGTGGCCTGCTCCCTTTGACATGTCCCTGCTTCTATTCATTATGAATTTCCTTCTGTTTCGCTCTTCAAGCAAAATCTATTGTTTGGGTGCTAAACAGGTTTGTATATTGAAGCCAGTGAATGTTGCATATTACCATTGTCGCTCGTTCAGTTGAACATAAGTTAAAAAAACGAATGGGTGGCACACATTACGGGATAATCGGGTTGATATTTGTCCCGATCTCCCCCTTCCGATCAACGCCAGCAAAGTCGTATGTTTTCAAACGACATATTGTCTGATTTTCCTGTGGTGTGGGATGTGCTAAGAGTGATTACGCTTGGAAGGCCTCTGAAGGAGAGATTGTAAATGTGATGTGCATGTCTAATATTTATGACCAGAAATCTTGTAATGTGTGCTGTGTGCCAAGCTGAGCACCAAGTATTTAATGTCACGAGTACCGGACCACCAAGACATGTGTCAGCTGACTGACAGACGGGGAAGTGAAAAATAAACATGAGAAAATAGTTTTTTTTCAGCAAGTAATAGTCAGAAAACAACCAGCTTTGCGTGTTCCTGTTCCTCTTGTATGAGCTGTCCTTTTTTTTTTTTTTTCATTCATGATTTCTTTGAAGTTTCCAAAATAAATAAATATATTTGAAATGAAGAACATGATGGAATCTATCACGTTGTTAACACTGCTAACAGCAGTAGCTATGTGCTCTCACTTTGTGCCAAAAAGTCCTGGCAGAGAAAAAAAGTTTCTTCGTTGTCAGTGGTGTTAGACCCGTCTCCTGTAGAGCTGCTTGTGATGGAGTGGAAAAAAGAAAGGAAAGGAAAAACTGGTTAAGACATCAGTGTCAGTCACATCTGACAGTCAGGATTTCTAAATCTCCTTCTTTCTCACTAAAATATGCTTTTTCTCTCATATAGCTTCAGTGATCAGCCTTTGCTTAACTAAACGCTTTCAATCTGCTTGTCCTGTAAAGTGTGTGGGAGGGGAAGAAAACAATATCAACCATAGTCCCAACTCAGACAATATGGTGCAATATTTGCTTCAAGGGGTCATGATCTGCAGGTACCACTCAGGTATCAGAATGGATACGTTCACTTTTCATTGTCACCCTCTGGGGAACAACCAGTCTTTAAAAGTAGAACAACAACAGTCGTTGTCATGGTTGCAGTAATAATTATCCGTCATAATGACTTGCAGGACGTGTTAAAGTTACCCTTGGAAACCAGCATTCAGTAATTAACTCTTTCAGGTTGTTTTTCAAAGTCTTTGACCCAAACACACACACACACACACACCTTAGACACCCTGTTCTCAGTTGAATTCTCAAAATGAATTCATTCAGGCAGTTGAAACTCAGTTATTGCTTGAGGGGTTCCAACCGTGGCAAAGTAATGTGATGACACACATTAATGCCTTTGTGCGGTTTGGATGATCCCTGGATGAGCAAAACTATTATTTAATGGCCGAAACTAATGATTTAATGTTTCCATTTGCAGTTAATCCTCCAATTACTTTAGTAAGAATTATTTACAAATGTAATATCATGTCTCATGTATGTTTCACTGGAAATATTAAACTAATGCCTGTTATGAGTGCAGCAATAATGAGTTTAATATTGAAAATGTCAAAGGAAATCATTAAATTACAAGTGAGAACATTAGCGTGTGGATATTTAGCTTAAAAATATCATGCAGATGTATTTTTAATCTTCATTTTTAAAATATTGGATGATTGAGTCCTCTCTTTCTCATTACCTTGAATCATTTTTCTAATCTTTTAAACTAAATATTTGCAATTATTTGGAAGCCTGGTCAACTTTCTTGAATCATTTTTTGAATCTGTTCAACTTTAAATGAGTCAAGTCAAACCTTTTGGGAAAAGGGACCCAATGGCTCACATATAATCCTAATGTATATTTAGCATAGTATGGCCCTTTGCAACCACCTTGGTTAAGGTACCACAGTGCGAATGAACATTGAGTCGAGAGAAGCTCAGAGGTCAGTGAGGCTGCCGAGTGCTCAGTGGCCACATTTCTTCCCCCAAAGTATTCAATAGAACATTCCTCTCTTGTGTGATGTGATGTAGTCCCTGTTCAAACAGTATGATGGGGCGTGACCTTGGACAGTGAGGCATCCAGCTTGTGTAACAGATCAGTGTGGCCTGATTAGGCAGCCAGAAAGGTGGGACTGTGATAGCTGGACAATTAAGTCCTGTCAGAGGAACACATTTATTGTCCAGCAGGCCACAGCATTAGGAAGAACTCCATAGAGGCAGATCCAGGAGAAACTCAAGAGGAGAGGAGTAAGAATGTCCTCACCCTACATCACGATAGTTGTTGGTTGGTTTAGGTTTTTAGGGATCTTCAGAATGAAATGATGTGTGGTCATGAACAATATTTGAAGGTCCCAGAAACACTGTATCATATATGAGATGAAATGACATCAACATAGACTTTGCTGCTCATAATCAGATCTGTGGATCTCTCAGCATCCTGTGGGGGTTTTGTCTCCAAGGTTATAGCAGACAGCATGTTTACAGTATTAGATTGCTGTCTTGGAGCAGATCCACGGAAACTGTCCCTAAGGTAGCTTCCCCCCTCTCTCTCTCTCTCTCTCCAGGCAAATGTGTGCTCTCACGCTCTCCCTGACCCTGAAGCCCTGGGGTGTCCCCTCCACATGCTTGAAGGAAAACTGTCAAACAGCAGCATGGGTGACTCTTGCACAACCTGAAACATAGTCTGACTGAATATTTACTCAGCAGCAGTAGGTCTCCGGCTGTGAATGGATGATATGTCCGACACTGATAGTTCATTGTGAAATAGTATTATCCTTTTCCAGTGTCCCTCTGGCATGAGGCACACGAACCAGGAAACATTAGCTGTGCTGGAGGTGTGTGTGTGTGTGTGTGTGTGTTTTTCCCTTCCTCATCAATACTGTCAAACAGCTGGGTGTACTTATGGGAAGAGATCTGCACTAACTTTACATTTTTTGTCTCAAAAGGTTATTATTGGCTGTGGTAAAGCTATGATGAAAAATGTTGGAGGTCATAAAATTATGACTTTCATACTGAAGGAAATGCAAAATGAACGAACGATCTTCACCTACAGAGTTGGTAGCTTCAAGACAGCAAGGGAAGTTGAAATGTGTGCAGTTGCAGTTTTATTTAGGCTTTATTATTAAAAGTAAGTAGTTCGCATTCATCCGTGACTCGGCTATTTCACAGGTTGTCTGATACAAACAGTCCTACATTCCCGCACAGCAGTTTGCTGCATTAAAACTGGATCAACTGCAGCTTAAATGTTGTTCTATGGGATGACACAAAATAGCGTTTTTTTGTTTTTTTTTTTAGCAAATCATCACTTTGGAGCAATGGGCGGGGCAGGGTGCTGGTGGCTGATGCAAGATGATTGGAGGAACATTTCATTTCATACACAATAAAATTTCGAGATATGGGCAGCAGAATGGACGTATATATGCATTTTACATGTTTAATATGTAGGCCGAAGATGAGCTTCCCTCACGTTCAGGTTATGATCGATACAAAATTCTGCTTATTAATGTATATTCTGTAAATAGGTCCAACTGTCAACCACATTGTGATATTAGTAGAATAATTTAGCAATCTGGGATTGGTAAAGAAAGTCGAGCAAAAAAAAAAAAAAACATTGTAATTGAATGGCATCTTCCTTGGCCTGTGCTCCATTTGTGAGTGAACCATTAAACTTAGTGAAATATAATGGCAGTTTCTCTACTTCACCACTTTGGGCTCATAACTCACATGTGTAACAGGTTATTTATGAGACCAGCAGACAGGGGATGTACAACACAGTGCTGCCTGCAGCTGAAATATTGCTTTAAGGTTAACGAGAATCACAAGTGAATTGCTGAATTACACAAAGGCAACACGCTTTAGGCTAGGGTCAAGTTCACACGTCTGAGATCAGCACACAGAACGTGAGCAGTGCTGGAGGGTTAAGATATTATGAAATGGGTTTTACTGGACCTCGGTGATTAGTTTGTGTGGCTCTGTGCAAAGGTCACATGCGCCTGTAAAAGAGATTTATTTAAGTGTGTTTGTGATAGAACAGGGCGAGGAGATGAGAATGAAAAGAAAGGAACGATACTACATGTTTGAATTATGGTTTCTGATTGAATTATAACAAATATACCACACGATGATAGCAAATACTATTTCAATAGTAAGTATTCAAGAATTGCACTTTTTTTTTAATGATCTCAACTTCTCCCAAACTAAGTCTGACATCTGCATACCGAAACACTGCTAATTCTTCATTACCCTTTTACCACTCCTTGTGGGGAAATTATCTTTATAGTTATGCACAGGGAGGTCAGAGGTCAGGATCAACTGCAGGGCACATTCCATGAGCGATGCTGGAGAATGAACTGCCTTGCTCAAAGCTTCTTCAGCAGGCTTGACACAGAAGGAAAAAAAAAATGGCAGATGTGTGGTGTGGTACATGGAAATGGATGACGTTGCACTGATTCCTTCAGGCTGTTATGATGTGAGACTGTCACTGTTTTTACCTCAGATGTAATGTACTTGACAGCCCAGTTTTGTGCAAACGCCACCTGCCTAGCAGCCAAATTCTGAAAATGTTTATGTTGAATGATTAACTGCTATCTACACATCAACTGTTGCTATGAAAAGTACCATAGGATGAAAAGACCACGTGTGCAGTGCGGTAAATCCACTCCTCTGTCAGGTCGTGGCCTGCTATCAGTTTGGGAATGCTGTCAGTTTCCGAGACGTGATAATCAGAACCAGATTCAAGCCCGACTTCTGTCCAGTCACAAGTGGGCCAACGTGACGCCTCAAGAGTTTGCCCTCTTCCTGTGCGACTGTAACCTCATGTCAAAAATGTAGATCCAGATTTGATTAGCAGTAGAATTAGAGCGGAGTTTCCTCAGTGTTTTTATATCACAGCCCCCCCGAGAAAAGACAAATTTGAGTTCAGACCCCCATTTTATGAGATGTTGTCGCTGGGATCTGCTAAGGAAAGAGGTCTGTTGTTGATTTAGTGTCAAATTGGACCAGAGTGAATTTCATATCCGTCCAAAATCTAGATTGGAGGCTGGTGGTGCTGAGAGTAACACAGGACAAGAAAGACTTCATCCATTTTCTAAGTGGAAACATTTCAACAGAATTGAATTGCATTTTTTTTTCTCCATTTGAGCAGACAGACCCTGGATCCTACTCAGGGACACGGTGCGTCATTTGGGCAAGACGAAAACATGTTAGTAACGTCCTCTATGGACACATCAGACGTTTATGTTTTACATTCACTCTCAGAGGAATGGGTTTTTTTGGGTCAAATATGCATATCGTAGGCGATAGGCGATGAAGCAAATTCTTCTGTAACTTATCAGTTTTTGCAAATGAACTCTTCACTCCGTCAACATTGTTAGTGGCTCTACTAATGAAACAAATGCATTCATGGGGGTGTGGCGTCTAATCAAACTGTCGCATGAGGTTCATGTCAGATTAAGAGCCTCAGTGTGAGACTTGTGGTTTGCAAATTAATTTGTGGATGTAATTATTTACATATGCAAATTCGACAGGAGTTGTTTTGTATAGTTTTCTTACCTTTTTAACATGAAGGATGTACTTAAATAGCTGATTGTGTTTGCAGACTGAATGTTCTCTCGACAGGATCTAGACAACTCTTCTCCCATCAGATCCCAACCTCTGTATGCACCTTAATAAGCACTTTCATTTGTATTAAAGATGCAAATGTAGCCTTTGCAGGGAGATTGATATGCATGGTGTGTGTGTGTGTGTGTGTGTGTGTGTGTGTGTGTGTGTGTGTGTACCACTTCATCAGGTTCCTCTGTTCATTAGCCTAGTGTAATTGTGTTAGCAGTGTTGCTTGCAGGGCAGGAAGAAAATATCTGTGTGTAAAGGTCACATCAGAGGAGATATGACACACGGGCGGGTAGACACACACACACACACACACACACACACCGTAGCTGTACTGTATCTTTGGCTTTGCTCTGCTTGCCCTTAGGTATGCATATGTATTTGTGTGTAGGTGTGTGAGTGGCTGATTCAAGTGTTTAATCAAATGTGATATGCCTTCTCCGTAAGCTTGGCATCTGCATTTAGGCAGTGGAAAAAAATAGTTACATTATCTCCTGTATGGTGTGTGTGTGTGTCCATTTGTGTATGCTTTTTTTTAAATTTTGTTTTATGCAGCATTTCATCATATAATCTCATGAAAAGCAGACAGAGGAGGATGTACTAAAAAAAATGACAGTGAACACATACAGACATTGGAGGGAGATTAGAAGCAACACAAATCATAGTGAGAGAACATAAACACGTCATCCAAACTGCAAATAAGTCCTGTCTTACAGATTGCAGCGTATATGACTGGTGTGCTTTCTATAGTTCTCCGTCTAAAATGAAGTAAAATGCCACTGTGGTGTACGAACACATATTGACAGGTTCTGTCTGTTGGGGTCGGTGTATTTCCAGTCTCTGTGTGGGAGTACACGAGTGTCTCTGCGGTGTTAATGTAGGATCTTCCTGACGCAGGGTCCCGACAGCAGCTCTTGTAAATGCTCTCATAATGGCAATGCTGAGATCTTTTAGTGGTCCCTGTAGGGAAATGGTCTTCTCCAGTTCAAGAGTTCATACTTGGGAGTCAGCCTATTGGATAGATATGTTTTTGGCTGACTTATACAGCCAATCATTTTTCCACACCATGCAGCAGTGAAAAGGCACAGTGCAAAAGGAGAGTTTAGAAATCCTGTTCAATACAATATGACATGTTTCAGAATCAGAAATACAGAATTCATTCTCACAGGGAAACTTGTTAATTTGTTAATAGCGTTGTTTGACCAAGCATATGACTTTCTTGAGTGGTTGTGAAGAAACTAATCATGGAAATACTCCAGCATTTGGCTCATGCCTGCGTTTTCATTTTTCACTCTTGAAGTTGTACCTCACTCCCAGAAAATCTGATTATCTGCAGCAGCGGTTATTTCCCCCTCTTAGTACAATTCAAATGATTGAAACACGTTGGCTGTGTTCGTAGCTGCGGAGGGGACCTCCTGGCTCAGTTGATCATCACATTTTGATGGCACCTCATAAATCCAAGCAAGCCGCTTATCGACAAAAAGAAGAGATCCAATTAATCCTAATGTACAAACGGGGAAAAGCGGAATCGTTCAATTTGGCATATTTTGATGTACAATAAATGCAGATATTACACCTAGCTGTATGCACAGCTTTTAATAAGGTTGAATCTAAGTTCATTGCTTCAGAGAAATGGCCTCTCCAAATGGCCCAACTTCAAATACTAAGCTGTAAAGATTTTTTAATAAAATCGGACGTGAATCTTACTTCCAAAGTGAGTAGCGGTGAGGACAGAAACAGCACAGTGTGAATGTGATGATGCAGCAAACAAACTCTGACAGCACAGACAGCTTCAAACGTCTTTGTGGTCACAGTGAAGAACACTATGGTATGAGGGACTGCAAATGATCAAATCCAGACAAGAGCGAGCCCAGTCAGCAACAGAAACCATTTCAATGGAGTTTTAGCTCCTAAGAAGAGAGATTTTCGTTGGATAATGTAACCTTCGCTGTCCTCACAGAGAGAAACACATGGTGACATGGTTTCTAAAAGACAAAATATGTGGTGTTGAAAACTTTGTTTTTTGGTTTGTGGTCCCTTTAGACTTTGGATAAAACCATTGTGATGCTATCAGCATCTCTGGACTTGGTTGAGAGAACACAACTGATGCAGGAGTTTCTGCAACAATATTTTCATTTTAGGTCAGTAATGTATGAAGTAAACTGGGGGGAGGGGGTAAATAAATAATTGTCATTGACTGACTTTTAAGCAGTTTGAAACTATTTATTTTGGACACAAAGAAATTGAAGAATCTCATAAGTTTGTGGGGAATGTGGGATCCGTTTTTTTGGACATTACATTAGTCAAAGTATTTCAGTCTTCTCTGTATAGGTGTACTTTTATATCTCTATCTTTGTCCTGAAAGAGATCATTAAACTAGGTCATTCTTGAGTGTCGACTTCCGCGTGGGGTCTGGTTCACATGTTGATTGTGTCACACTTAAATGAAATGTCTCTGCACTTAGAATTGTGTTCTATTTGACTTCACTGGGCATCGTATCTGTATTTAACATGAGCAGTCCCCAGCAGATTTAGATTAGATAGGAAACGTATTAATCCCTTGGAAGGTTCCCTCAGGAAATTCACATTCCAGCAGCAGTGCAACAACATATGTCTAGACTGAACAGAGTGAAATGAAAAATAGAACAAATTGAAATCATATAAAAATATAAATTGAACTGGGGCTCATGAGGCAGACATGCTATAACGAGCTGATGCTCGTGGATACTAGCATCAGTTGCTAGTTCAGGACTTTACCGGGCCTTATTTGGACACATGTATTAAATCCATTTTCCTACAAGAACTTTACCTTATAAAGTGAAATGAAAAGCTGTATTATGACACAATAATAGCCTGCAGCTTGAGTTTGAATTCAGTCTGCCCCACCTTAGCAGTAAGATCTCCCAGTGTGTTTCATATGACATCGGAACACCCGCTGAGGCCATTTGTGAGGAAATACACTCATTGCAAAAAGATTCTGCAGGAAGTTCTTTTGTCTTTTGTCGGCTCTTTTTCTTTGTGTGTTAGTACGCGGTCTCACTGGAGCAGTGTTTGCATTGTTCTCGTCAGATTTTACATGTGTTCGGTATACACGCTAGGAAATCCAGATCCACATTTAGAAAAACGTAAGATCTGGCAGTGAGCATTTTCCAGCTCAAGGGGCAACAACACCGAATGTCATAACACCACTGCATGCAACTGGTGATGGTTACGTTATCAGAAACAAGTCAATGGAGTTTGGTGGAGCGACGGCAATTTTATTTTAAGTCCTTTGTCTTTGATGCCAAAGCCTATTCAAACGACCGCGCCACATCAGCCGCATCCATCTTTGTTGTGTAGCTATAAGCACTTTGTTGGCGCAGCGCGTTAAGCCCCACCCACAGACTGTGTACATAGCTCCAGTCAAACATGTGAACATTTGGTCCAGTTTATAGCCAGTGTCACAGCACCACGACAATAACAAGGGGGCATCTAATGCTGCATGAATATAAAGTCTCTCAGTCAAGATAGATGGTGATCTTCCCGGCTTTATATAAGAAACTGCAGAATGTACTTGGTTTCCCATCCATCACCTCACAGACCCATCAGTAACAGCAGGCAACTCATCTCTTCTCTTCTTGTTTTGCCCTCGTGTCAGTGGTTCTCTACTCAGTCCCTTTGTGTTTGCATGCACACAGACTCGTGCAGAGATTTTCTTCTGTCAGACTTGCAATAAATGGACTGTGCCTTTTCCTTTTGTTGTCCCTCTCCTCCCTCCCGCCATCCTTCATTGCTCACTCCTTCTCATTTTCTTAAACTGCGAAATTGCTGTTCTGCAGTTGGGAGCCAGCTTCGATTATCTACGCCAAATTCCCTGATAAAGAACTGTGTTTCTGGGCCTATTCAAGCACTTAAAGCCCCTCTAAATGGCTTTAGCTGCAGGGTCTCCTCTTTGGAGACTACACACACACACACACACACACTTCATTGCAGTGATTTCAACACCCATCATGGGAATGATCCAAGTGCAGAGTAATTTCTCTTTAAGGTTTGTCTGCGCGCGCACACACACACACACACACACACACACACACACACAGGCTCAAAGCATTTCTCTGCTTTCATTGTTGGACAGTGATAAGACAAATGCATTTGTCCATATGTCGGTGCAGTGGTTTAAGGGAGAGACAATATATGTGTATATTTGTACAAACATGGACGGCATGTGCAGTTTCACATGTGACAGGATAAGAGCCAAAACAGGAAGTAGTTGAACACGTGTTTCATAATTTTGTTTTTCACTGCAGATGAATCTGACTGCAGAACAGAAGCAAAAAACAAAAAAACAAATGTTGCTTATTAATTTATTCAGAGAATGGAATTGAAACTGGATAAAAATGACATTTCTTCCCTGTGAACTTTGAATTAAAGAACACACTCATCATATTTGGATCAGTGTTGGATACAGGATACAGCTTTTGTGCCTCATTTGTATGCAAAACTCTTGTTGATATTACATGAAAAAAGGAGGGTGCATGGATATGACACATTTGTAGGGAAAAAACCAAAACAAAACCCTGCTCTGACTATTCCCTCAGTTATTTAGAAGTGACCAGAGAGTGCAGGAACCTCCAAGGTTTTGACAATTTCACTGCTTGATTGTGTCACACTTAAAACAATGAGTGTCATTTAGCTTTGTGAGTAGTCGCTGCGTTTGTACTGTTTAAGTAGCTTACAGACAAATGGGCAAACACATGTTAATGAACACGTAACCTCTTTATCGAAGGTAAAAATACTTGAAATGGAAAAGGTGCGAACAATACGCCCACACGTCAGTTGGCTGTTGATGGATCTAAATACTTATGATGGCGGCGCTTGGACAAGTATTGCTATTGACTTTTGCAGATAAACAACCCAACCAAAGTGATTAACCTTTCAACAACACTTTCAAAATGTGAGTTGCATGTTGTTACCAAATGTAGGCTCAACGACCAAACATCCTAAGTGATGTTTCAGTTGGTGAGCAGCAGGAATTGGATTTATTTCTGCTGCAAAATCAATTTCAGAGGATGAGTTGAGTCTTAAATATATAACTACATTTCAAAGATGCTTTATTGATGTGCCAGTGTTTTGATCTGGTATTCAGAACACAGAGCAAATCGCATTTATTACCCACTTAGATTCTTATAATAGGTGTTTTGAGTGAAAGCTGTCACTTGTCGCATTGGGGAAATCATTACTGCTCACTCCACCTACAAGTGCAAAGTTAATAGCCTTGCACTTCAGTTAATGGGAGTGTGACTGGTCCAGGGAGAGTTCCAATCATACATGAGCCACAATGAAATAACAAGGGACCTCATGCCCTTTACATTGCAATGTCATATAGAACAGAACAGTCTTGAACATATATTTATATTTCAGTAAATGAATAAATCATGCTGCCAAAGAGAAAAGACACAAGTATTTAAAGCAACAGTGTAAACAATGAAAACAACACTCACACAAGAGTGACATTTTCTTGTCCTTTTCATGTCCTTCTCATTTCTTTTGTTCAGGTCAATGAACGTGCCAGAATGACTCCTTGTTTGTTGAGGATAAAACATGGTAAATGGTTAAAAAATCCACAAAAATAGATAAAGAAAACACAACTTGTGGTTCATGGAAAAGGACAGGCTTGTCTTTCATGAGCTATATTTCTTGTAATTGCAGCTCATGTGACTTTTCTTTCACAGTATGTGAACATAAGCATACTACAGCTGTCAGGATTTCACTTTATCTGAAAAATCCTTAAACCCCTCCACTCTGGAGAACTTTGAGACAGAATGAACATATTGTAGAGGAGACTCTGTCAGATTACCAATGATTAAAGCTTAACTACTCTGCTCTGTTGAATGCAGATTTTAGTCTTCTGATCTGGAATGAGTGAAAGCTGAGCTGCACCTGTTAGGACAACAGTCAGCGTGAACGTGATGCTTTTTGAAGCATCAAATTATCACGCAGATGATCAGTATCGGTCATTTAATACAGGCAAATATCAGTTGTAAAAATGTATTGTGCATCACTACTTTCTGAGGTTGCGGGGCACATGCATGTATATGTGCTCCTTAATAAAACTGTGTTGTACTTACTTTAATTATTACACCACAGGATGTGTGTCTGTGTTTTGTTGGACTGATGTTCAGCTGCCAACTTTCCCTGTTTGCCCATCACTGTGCATGTGTCACTGCGTGTGCTGGTGCAGCTGTCTGCGGGGTCAGTGACAGTGTCGTGGAATGCAGCTGTAAATGAACCACTGTGTCCCCGCTGCATGGTGCAGCAGCCCACATGCGCACACACAAACACACAACACACACACAGTCCAACCCACATTCTCTTTGCTCTTTCAGACTCTCAGAAAACGCATTTTATTCAATTCATACACAAGTTGACTCAAAGCTCCCAATTAGAGTAAGTGACTTGGCACATTCTCAACAGTACCGGATAGTTATTTGTGGATATAAATTAGATGACAGAAAAGAAAAACCCAAAAGAATCAGAAGTTATCATATTGTGTCAGATGAACCTGAAAGGCTCAAAAGCACTTTTCCTTAAAAAATACAATGCAATTAAAATTCAGGCAATGTTTTTTGTGTGTCACAGGAACCTGTCTTACTACGCAGTTATCCTAGAATGAAGGTTGCCAGTATACTAAACTATATACTGACCGGTCTAAACCTGTTTAGACTATTTAATTATCACAAAATGGAACAGTATTTCACGTTCAGAATTGTTCTAATTGCATCTAGCCGCCCTTATTGTGAGCGTTATCCACTCGCACAGGACGCCTGAAAGGTGGTTTACGATGCTACACTTCTAAATATAATTTCTGGGAGCTTTGAAAACACCTTTTGAAACATCGCAGATTGGAGCAGAAATGAAAAAAAAAAAGACGTTTCATCAAGGTTTTATGCTACTTTGTCCTGGCATGCTAAGTGGGTGGCCTTTCTTCACCTTGCTGGCAAATGAGTTGACTTTTTTTACGTCTGCCCATCTGTGAGAAGCCAGAAGAGGAAGCTGTGAGATGACTACAGTCTGCAGTATTAAGACTTGTCAATATTATGCCTTTTGGAAAATGGATTCCCAATAGAAATCTCCTCACGTTCAAGTGTCTGTCCGCCTCACAGCCCTGGTCTTGCATCTCCTTCTCTGTCCTCATCTGACCTGCACCGTGGCTTTAACTTTGCCTCCATCTGTTACATGAAGGCAGCTGTTATAAATCAGAAATTAAGCGTTGATCAGATTTATTCCTACAAGTAAACAGTGTTGTCTTCAGTCAAAGCCCGCGTTCTTAAGTCCCGGTTCCACAGTTTATTGCAGCTTCTTCGCGTGGACGGTCTGAGAGGGATTCACTACCAGGTACCAAACGTAATGTTGAGAGCTCTGCTCAAGGCTGAAAAAGCCAATATGTTTCTCTTTTTTTTTTAAACCAGCCTTGAAGATGCTGAGGTCTTCTGTGTCCAAACTCTTCGATAAGCTGTAAACAACCACACCTTTAGAAATCTTGTTAGAAAACAAACTTCAAGTTGACATGATTTGAATCCGCAGTGGAATTTGCAGTACTTGCGCAACGTTCAGCGTCATCAGTGACAAAATATGAGACATATTGATTGTACACCTATTAATGTGCAGAAATCTAAACTCAAGGTCCACACGCTTCAATCATAAATGCATTCAAGGCAGCTTCTGCTTGTAGCATTTCCTGTTTAACATGGAAAGCCTGTGAATGTAAATGTTTATATTTTGCCTGTGGTTTGTACAGTAGGGATTTCATTATATATGTACATACAATTTACGTTCAAGTAGTAAATAAGATTGAATAGATGCAGCATGCGCACGCACACACACACACACACACACACACAAACACAAACAGAGTGAGGCCAGCAGGCTAGGATGTGAGCTCCATGCTAAAGATGTGGTGCGTATAAATTAGTGTTTGGCTGAGGTCTGTGGCTGGGTGTGCAATTGAGGTGCCAACAGCAATAAATCACGGGTGACCGGACCTGTACACCTTTATAGCTTCATTTGATGTGGCAGGTGGGCTTTAGGATAGCCCTGACACACACATCTCTGGAACGAAAGCACGACTAATTCAAGGTTTTCTGGATCAGACGAGATGCCAGTCGTATTATGAAATGATGCTTGGTCTGAAAATGTGACTTTCTAACTGCTATGTTATATATTATTACATTAGGCGTGGTTTTTGAGTGTGTTTTTTTAACAATATTAATTTCATCACTCATTTATTCATTCATCTTCTTCCACTTACTCTGGTTACGGGTCATTGTGCTGGAGTCCATCTCAGTTGTGAACGGGCTCAACCTGGATGAGTCAACAGCTCTTCACAGGGCCACATGAAGGACAGACAACCATTCACATTCACACCTACAGACATGCTTTTGGAGGTGGGAGGAAGCCGGAGTACCCGGGAGGGAACCCAGACACGAGGAGAGCATGCTCTAATAGATGTAATTCAAAGCATTTGTACAACATATACTGTACATAAAAGAACACTTACCTTAATGTGTATCTTTTCAGATGTATTTGTCGTCACGTGAAACAAATATAGCATAATGTTATGTGCAGAGTAGAAGGTGTTACTATAAAAAGGAATGTCTGAACCCTAATAGACAATATATTCATTACTCTTTTCAGGCTTCTTTCGTTACATCACTATCCTCAACCGTTGCCTACACTTGATTTTAGTCCGAAAAAACATCTTTGAAATCAGAAATATGTCTTTAACTTAACTCGACATCTCCCCCTTTTCTCTCATCTTTGTCCCAGTTTAGTCAAACACTTCCTCACATCAACAGCTCTCGTTCCGCTGGCTACCACAGCTTATATATCACCAACAGAGCCCCGACATGTATGCTGCTTGTTTTTAACTTATTTATAGAATGGATGAAATACGAGAGAAAATGAGATGGAAATGCAGCAAAAAGTAGTTGCCTGTCATTTGTTATTTTAAGCAGGCATTTTTACGCTTCACCTCCATTTAGAAACGGAACTAAAGCTCAAGTGAAAATGCATCGCGAACAGAAAATATTTTTACAGGACGAGTCAAAGGTAGACTTAGAATTAGAATTTATTAAATTGGACTTGTGAGTTGGTGAACTTGAGTGTTTTTGTTGATAAATCGTGCATGAGTAGTGCGAAAGTGTGCGTGGGCAGCTGTGACCGATGTTTATTATTAAGTAGTCGTGCGTCGAGGCCTGTTGAAATCTGATGGATGAGTGTATGAGACTGTCCAATGCCTTGTGGTTATGTACTGTGTGTGTGTGTGTGTGTGTGTTGTCTGTTCACATTTTGTGTGTGTGTGTGTGTGTGTGTGTCAGAGATGCAAACAGTAGCTGTATTGTTCTGTATTGACGGGCCAGGCAACAGCATCGTCATCTGGGCCACTGTAATCATGGCTGGGCTGGAGATGAAAGACACTATTGACAAGGAGCGAAGTGTCTGAGGGAAGGAGAGAGAGAGAGAGAGAGAGAGAGAGAGAGACAGGAATGTAATGAAAGGCCAGAATGAGAAACAGCATGAGAAATGGGAGACAAGAATAGTTTGTCTTGTGCCCTCTGTTTAAACAAACGTAAACCAATTGAGTTGCATATGTGGCTGATTGAAAGTACTTCCAAATCGTGGCAACGTTTCCTGATGCGGATTTGGTTTTGTGTAAATCACTAGCAAACAGTCTGTCTCATACAGTATACCAGTACTTGTCTATTGGAACACTTCTCTACTAATACCGCCGTGGTTGAACAGCACCAAACTGTATGTCTGTTGACACAACTTATGAATATTCATAACTGATATTAAAATACACACTAATTGAAGAAAACACGTTGGCTGTTTCCTTTGCAGCTCCCTGTTTTATTCCTGGCATTGTATTCTCAGTCACAGCAGATTAGCGTTCACATGGCAAGCACGACAAACAGTACTTTACAAAGTGAAACAGGAAGTACACAGAAGACGAGACAACACTGAACTAAACCCAGTGATAAGATGACAGGCGAATGAGTCCCACACTAATGGGTTTTCTCCCACAATTTTCCAGTTGTACATGCTTCATTTTCTTCTCTTTAATTTGTGTCCGGTCCAGGTTTTTGGTCTTAAACCTGGCTTCCTGCTTCTGCTTGTAAACATTAGCACATAAAAGCTAGAGCAGCTACTTTCAGTACACAATGCTGTGAAGAATGTAGAATTTGAGCGGTTCAGCACTGTTTAGAGCACTGGTAGTCTGTGTGTGTGTATAGAGTGGAGACTCACAGTCCAGATATTTATGTAGTAAATAACTTTTTTGGTATAAACATATAAACGGTGATGTGCGTTTTTGGTGACTGTGACTGACTTTGTTTCTTCCTTGCATTTGTATGTGTCTTTCTTTGTGTTTTTCTTTGCAGTATGTACACTACAAGATTCTCTCTGCTCCTATGTGTGTAGTCTATAGATGATTACATACTATCATGATGCTGCACAGTATTTCACCCTGTGTGTTGTGCTTTTTGTGTGTACTGTCAATCATATATATGTATAACTGCATAGACACATTCCTCTTTGCAGACAAATGTGTGTTTTATTTATATTCTAATTGAGAATATATTTATCGTGTACTTTGTGAGCTGGATCCTTCAACGTCCATAATGGATACACAGAGGAGCAAGGATTCCAGCTACAGAGCGGCACTGACTAGAGCTGACATGTCACTACAGCATAGTCTCATTTATTTTATTTCCTTTTATTTTTTTTTGATTCAACATCTGGGCCTTTGAGTCCTTTCAATACACATATATCTGTATTTTCAGATCTGTGGAGGTGCAATACATTTCTATTTTTTGCTGAGATATGTCTTTGTTTGTCCTCCTCAGAGCTGGCAGAGAAGGCTGTGGAGCAGGGGATGAGGTTATAAAGAAAAGAGCAGAGGAAGGAGGAAAAGAAGAGGATCCCTCATTTGTCTCAGTACACCCTGCAGTCCTGTAAAGCACCGACAGAACGGCCAGAGGATCGCACACCTAAAATACA